>APFE030424771.1:55064-91217 GCA_000404065.3 Pinus taeda
TCATCTTGTTTTTTCTTGATTTTAGGAGCTCGATCTTGAAACGACTGTAACTCTGTACTTTCAGATCTTTAAGTTCTAAAATTGTGACCTACAGTAGCCCTCTGTGTCCTCTTTCGAATGCCACTAGTCCGACCCCAATTGGATTCTCCAATGAAGAGTTATGCCAAGTCGCCCATAGTGACCTGATTATAGACCTTTCCAGAAGAGCGAAATTGTATGAAGTTCCACGTGTCACTATTTGGACCTTTGGCTCTGAACAATATCTAGAAGAAACTGGAGTCTATCCTATTTCTATACCTTTCTGTGAAATTTCAATCCGATGCTCATAGAGAAAGTTATGACGATTTTCCCCAGGTCACTTGTTTGGAATGTAATTCAGGAGTCTGCAAAAAGACCAACTTCCTCAGATCATATCTGCGCAAATATAACGCGAAAAGTTCTAAAATTTTGACCTGATATTTAGCATGATGTCTTCTCAAATGGGTGTTTTGTTTTTTCTTCTGAAACATCGTAGAAACAAAGTTATAGCGAGAATGCCACGATGACCTATTTGGAGCAGCGAAACTCTAGCATCCAAAGCTCTGATACCAAATGTTATGAAACCAGCTCAAGAAAAGATAGAAAAGATAGATCAACGCCTTAGAATTCAGCCTCTTCGAGGGGGAAACCTCCTTTACATTACATAACTGAACAATTCTTGGATGATACAAATGAAAAGACCTCCTTTCTATATATAGGAGTCTAAGGGGTCATAACATAATCAGAGCCTACATAACAATAATAATGTAAGGGCACAATAATAACAATAGTGGGCTTCTATGGGGCACAATAGTAACAATATGGGCACTACATGGGTACATCAATATAATAAGTGGGTTGTACTAATAACAATAAGGGGTTACACTAGCAGTATAGGGGCCTAACAATCCTTCTATTGACTGCATCTACAACTCAGTTTTCCTTACCTTCAATGTACTAGATTTCAAATGGAAAATTCACACTCTGTAGCTAGCCATCTAACTTATCTAGCATTCAACTTAGGTTGATCAAGTAAGTACTTTAGTCCCCTGTGATCTGTCAAGAGCATGATTCTTCTACCAAGGAGGTAATGCCTCAACATCTTCAATGCATGAATAATCGCATCTTACTCCAAGTCGTGAGTCACATAGTTTGTCCTGTGCTCATCGAATTTCCAGGACTTATAACACACTACATATCCATCTTGCATCAAGACTCCACTGAGCCCCTCCTTGCAGGCATATGTGTAAATCATAAAATAATTTCCTAGACCTATAATTATCAATATTGTTGTGTTAGTGAGAAACTATATTATTTTCTCAAAACTAGTTCAACACTCAACAATATATTCAAATTTATTCCCTTTCATTTGCAAGGATGTTTTATGGTGGCCTATCCTGGAGATTTTTTTGATGAACCTCCTATATTAGCCTACCAACCCCATGAATTATATAACCTCATTCACATTTTTTGGTGTGGGCCACTCCAGGATAGCCTTAACCTTCTCTAGATCAACTCATATCCACTCCTTTGAGAGAATGTTCCCCAAATAATGTGTCATAAACTAGAATAAGTTACACATGCTATGGGATGCATAGATTTTATGCTCTCTCAACAACTACAACACTACAACCAGGTGCCTCTCATGCTCTTCCTCAGTCCTTGAATACATCAATATGTCATCAACAAATACATTGATAAACATGTCCAAATAAGGGTACAACACACCATTCATTACACACATGAAAGTGGTAGCGGCATTAGTAAGCCCAAATGGTACCACCATGAAATCGTAATGTCCAAATTGTTTCTAGAATGTGGTCTTATGAATTTCTTCCTCCTTGATCCTCACATGGTGATATCCTGACCTCAAGTCGATTTTAGAGAAAATTATTGATCCTTGTAGTTGATCAAAGAGATCATCAATTCATAGAAATGGGTATCTGTTCTTTATGGTCACTTTTTTTAATTGTCTATAGTAAATTCATAATATACGGGTTCCATTTTTTCTTTACAAATAGAATGGGATCTCCAATGGAGATACACTCATCCTTATTTAGTCCCTATAAAACATCTCCTTTAGATGAAATTTTAAATCCACCCACTCAAGAGAAGGAAGCATGTAAGGTGCCTTTGATGTTTATGTTGCCCCAAGTACCAACTCTATAGATAAATTTATATCTATAAGAGGATTTAATCCATGAATCTCCATTCAATATACATATTCATATTGTTTCATAACCAAATATCTTTTAAATAGCTAACTTTCCTCATTCCTAGTATCACTACTAGCCTTCCCAACACTAGAAATTTTCATTATGAATAACATGCATCCCTTTATGTTGATGTGATTTTATTGCATAACAATAATCAACATCACTAATGTAGTCTTCCTCTTGCCTTGCAAAACTTTTATTTCCCCTTGCTCATCTAAGAATTCAATTTCATTTTCAAAATTGTCCACATTAGTGTGGTTCTTGTAAAACCAATCCATGAGCAATAGCCCATTGTACACTCTAAATGAAAGCAAGTTCATATGTTAAAATTTTGGCATGTTGTTTAGATTGAAACCACATGACTTCACCGAGTAAATAATATTTCTCTTCACTCATGTTGCCACCTCAAATGACCATGGTTCCACATGCATTCTACTAGCCAATCGACACTCTTCTACAAATTCTATACTTATATACATATATTCAGATCCTATATCAATTAAAATTGAAATAATTCTAGTTGGCAACTTACCTTCCATATCAATGATTTATGCCTAGTGGTCTTCCTGGCGATTATCCACCAATGCATAATTTCTTGACATTATTTTCGCTATGTCACCCATTGTCTGAGCTTCCTATGAAATGTAGATATAATGTTGCGCACCTTTCTAATGTCGACAGTCTCTTTTATGGTGGTTCTCACCACATGTCCAACATATTAGTGGCTATTTTGCCTCATGCCTATGTTGTTTTCCCATGGGTAGGTAACCATAACCTTTATCCCCTATACTATTTTTCTGCTAAAACCAACCTGCACCAGTCAAGGTTGCACCTTCTTTCTTGTCAAGAATCGTTTTGGGCCATTTATTCTTGTCTTTCCTACTGAACTTTTATTTCTAATCATTTCTAAAATCAAGCCTCTATTTTGCTTTCTCATAGTAGTACTTGAATTTCTATATGGCTTCGCCCATGGTTTGTGCTTCATAGAAGTCGATTCAATCTTTAAATGACATAGAAAGCCCACTAATAAAACATTGAACCTTGGCCTCCTCATCCTTGATACATGGAACATATCTCAATAACTCAAAAATATGGTAATATACTCTTCATCTAACAATTGTCCTAAGTTCATCTCATAAAATGTCTTTGTCTTACAATCCTGACATATGTCTGATACATATTTCTCCCAGAAGATCTTTTAAAACTCGTTCCAATTTAATCCTTCTTTTGATAATCCCTTCATATTTTTCAAATCTTCCCACCATATGTTTGACATTCCTTTTAGGTTGTATGTGTCTACCTTTGCATCCATGTTCTTAGAATAGTCATGTATTTTGAAGAACTTCTTGATCACAAGAAACTAAGCTTCTGCATCTTTAGAATTCTTCACCTCCCCATCAAATTTAGGTTGTTTGGCCTTCTCAAATTCTTCGGGCATATAGGCTCCTTCTTTATTCCTCTTGTAATGATGATGATAATGTTGGCAATGATGGTGGTAATGATAAGAATGATGGATGTTGGTACCAGAGATGAAATTCTAACTAGAATGATGTCCATGAGTGATGGATCCTCCTTCTCAAGTACTTAGTGGTGAATATCCCTTCATGATATCTTCACTTTCTCATTTGTGCCTCTTCCTAGATTTGATAACATCTACCCTACTCTTTCTTTATTTTTATTCAAAAAACTGATCTTGGATTTATGGCTAGTTCATAGATCATGTTTCTTCTATATTTGTAAAATTGAGAGGCTTCGTATCACGAAAAAATTCACCTTTTATTTCCTCTCTTGGGCCTTTACCAACCTTTTGTTATCTTTCTTGAAGCTTCTCATCTCAACTTTGAAGTGTCTTAAGGTATCTGAATAGTCAAGATTGTTGGTTTTTCCCCTATTTCCCACTTATCCTTTTTCCTCATTCATGCTTGACCCTTCATATCCATCTTGTCACCTCATAGAGTTTTATTGGAAAATTCTTGCCCTCATCCTTTAATTATTTTGTTTCTCATGATGTGGTTTCATTCACAAACAATTGTTAGATGCGTAATATCATAATCTAATAAACAAACTCTTGACCTCAAACTTTCTCTCTCAGGGTTGCCATAATAGTCTAGCTGCAACAAATCATGCCATGTTAGTGCATTAATCAACGTTAGAATCTTGTTCATTCTCAGCGCTCTGTCACATATGAAATCACAAACAATTAATTTCAAACTGGATTGTAACATATAAATATCAACTTCGTAAACTTTCTAAAATAATCATCATGAAGTCTTGTGCATGTGATCTAATAATAGCTTGCTCATGATAGAGCACATCGAGTTTAATTATTGGACTTGAATGCTTCAATACCAATATGTAACTCCCCCCTCCCTGACACCATATTGCGTCTAGAGTTATAAGGACATAGCTTTTCTCCAGATCCAACTCCCAAAATATAGTTATGGAAACAACAACTAAACATTTTGACCTTCCATGAGTTTCTTAAAACATCAATCTAACACAATCATTAAGATTTTCTTGTCGATAGGATTCCAATGATATAAAATTTTCCTCAGTATGGCTTGTATATTGAGATTTATGCATTCTTAAAGATATAATTTTCACACATTCTACAACATCTTACCTTCCACATGCCAACCATCAAATGATCCATGCAACAAGTGACTAGAGGCTCTGCAACTGTTGATAGGCCATGTTGCAGTTGGGTTCAAAGACCATTAAAAATATTTCCCTACTCACCAATTCTCCTTATCAATCTCATTTATGGGCCTAACCCCCAACCTACAACCTAACTCGGGGTTGGCCCTCATTCTTGCCATGATAGCCTACTAGACTTAGTTTAGTCCTGACCCTCAACCTCCCAACATGCCTACATCCCAACTTCTAGCAAATCCATACTTAGCTAACCTAAGTTGGGAAGAGGCTCTTTGAGGTTCATAATAACTATACAACCTTTTGATCCCCAAACTATGGATCCAAAAACTTAAGTTCCTAGCAAGATTCTATGTTTTTCGGAGTACTAGAGAATGCTTACTTCATGATTTTTCTATGTTTTTTCATTCAGTCTTTCAAGTGTGGATAGTAGTGCTTTAGGATACTAAACTCCAAGGAAAATATGAAGGATACTTGATGATTATTCACCCAAGGAAATTAACCGAAACAAAACAACTTGTAAGAGCATTTCTTACTATGAACACAAATAACAAAACAACTCTTCCACAATAGGAAGTCTACCTTCCTGACCGTTGTCATCCTCACGAGCTCAATAATGAATGTACAATATCTTATCCCCCACCTTGAATATAATAATATTCAATAAATAATATGCAACTACGAGATTTATCAACAATAAGTAAATAAAAACCCCTCATAAGGCTTGCTAATTCTTAGCATCCAAAAATCACAAAATGACAATCAATGGATACGGATAATTAACTTCACTACTCAACCATTTCACTAGAGAAATCCCAACGCTATCATGGGTGAACAATTCCTACAACAACATGTTAGCATGAGGAAAATAATCCCATGAAATACTCATATTCACCCATACATCCTCATATAGATCAGAATGAGGAATTCTACATATAAACGCAACTAAACTAGGTATGATCATACAATCAATAGGATGTCAGTCATTCGTAATTAGAATTTGAAACCTATACAAGAGTATGCAAAAGAAAACTTATCTTAGATTTGTATTGAATATGGGAAGCTGAGTTCAGGACATTGACTCTCCACCAAGTTATAGACAAGTTGTGGGTAGGTTACATGCAGTTGTTTCTCTTGAGAAATACTCCAGGGACTGAGGTGGTCTTTCCCAAGGGAATAAACATCCACTAACAGGTGAGAAAGGGACTATAAATGTCCTATCTTTACCCACCAACTACTCAACAGTTAGCCAATCCACAAGGAATCTAGAGGCCATATTCCTCCACTATCTAGCTATCAAATAGCAAACACACACACACACAAATACTCCAAGGCATCAAGAGGCTTCACCTCCAGCCTGGTAGCATGGAACACAGTGGTTCAACCCGGCGAAGGGAATCAAGAACCCACTGAAAAATTAGATAACAAGAAAATAAGACTACATAATTTCCTTTACCAGGAATCCATGGGCTAAATGTCTACACCAAGTTGTCACGGGAATTTTCCAAGAACACCATCTACACCCTTCATCCCCGTGAGGTATCTTAAGATCTACCCTCACTTGAAGGAGAATTCCTCCCGTACTCCTATTGCTCAATCGAAGGTGTGATATCATCTTGACAGTGCTGGAAGAAACTATTATCTCCCCCACACTGCGAAATTCTACTATTTTCTTGTTAAGTCTACATGAGCTCCTCTACTATTTCTTACAAAGCACTAAATGGTCCTCTGCATTCTCTTGTGCACCTAAGCTTCAAACTCACAAGTTTTTCCTCTTTTTTCTTGGGAAATTGCTTCCTTCCCTTCTATTATGTAAGCATCCCTCTGATACATGCTACTCCCTTTCCTTTCTTTTGCACACATTTACTTCTCCACAGATGTTTTTCCTATGTCCATGTTTTCCTTCTCCACAAATTTAGTTGTTTGTCCATGCATGAGTTTGTTTCCCTCCCCCAAGTTCAACTCCTAGTTTCTTTACAACTGCTCCCACTTGTTGTTATGCATTAACTCATTTTTTCCATTTGATGTTTGTTGGGTTTCCCAAGCGAGTATAGGTTTTGTCCCTTGGTTTGAGTTCATAAATTCATAAAAGTAGTTACATTCAACAAACCATTCTAGTGCATCTAAAGCTTCAACATCCAACCTTCAATGGCTATTTAAATTGTTAAGCTTCTTCCTTAAAAAATTAAGTTTAATCTCCCAGGAAATTGACCTCCCTTAGTCCCTTTAGAATCTATGGCCGTCACTCAACCAATTTAACTTTTAAAATTCAATTACATGATGTAATTAAAAGGGAAAATCGAGCAAATTAAGGGCTGGGATGTTACAAGATTATTCTCTAACACTTCCATTTGATCTCGACAATTAATGATTGTTGGGCTAAATCTTAGCTAAGGTTACAAAACCTAAATTTCTTATATGAAACTCAAATATATTTCTTTTCAAATTCTTTATGAATATGTTAGCCAAATGTTCTTTTGGTTTAGAGAATTCCAAGTGGATTCTTGCATTGTTTACAAGTTTTTGAATGAACCAATATTTTGTATAAATATGCTTTTCATTCTGATGAAAAAAAAGTAATTTGACAAGACTAGTACTGAGTTTTTGTACAATACATTATAGTTGGTCCCTCTTTTTTGGTTGAATATCATCGAATACTTTGTGCAACCAAATGATTTGTCAAGTTGTTTCTATTTCTACTACATACTTCACTTCTATTTTTCAGATAGTCACAATGGGTGTCATCTTGGATTCCCATGAAATCTAACCTAAAATAATATGAAAAATGTATCGTGAATTGTTTTTTCTATGATCCATGCTACTTGAAAAATTACTCTCAGTGTATCCAGTTAAAACATCAATATTAGTGTCGGAGTATAATATGTCATATCTTATTGTTCCAATAATATATCTCAAAATATTTTTCCGTGCTTTTCAACTTGAGCCTTTTGGAGACTGTATCAACGCTAAAATCAAACTAACAACAAACATAATGTCTATTCTAGTGGAACCAAGATACGAAAAACTACCAACCATTATCAAGAATAAAGTTTTATCTACATTGCATTCTATATGTTCTTTACTAAGTTTTCTTCTTGTTGCGATTAGAGTAGGTTCATGTTAATAATTCATCAGCTTGAACCTCTTCAACATATTCATGGAATACCTTTCTTGAAATACAAAAACATTTGATATGATTGACTGACTTCAATATCAAGAAAAAATATCATCAACCTCAAATGAGTCAATTCAAACTCTTTCTTCATAGTTGTTCTAAACATGTCCATTGATAAATTCCCTATGAATAACATATCCTCAACATATAGAGAAACAATTAGAATTTGTCCTTTCTCATTTCATTTGAATATAATGTAGGTTTATCGTTTCTTCAATCCTATTATACCAAGTTCTAGGAGCTTGTTTAAGTCCATAGAGAGTAATTTTAAACATGTAAACCTTATTATCATGACCATTTTATCTCATATCATATCCTAGTGGCTACTACTTATACACATTAAAAGAAAAACTAACTTTACATCCATAGAGTATGCTTTCCATCCGTTTTGTGCTAGTATGGATAAGATAACTCTAATCGTATCTAACATCATAATTGGTGCAAAGGTTTCACCATAATCTTATTGTAAAAATCCTTTTCCTACAAATATAACATTGTACTATTCTATTTCTCCTTTATCATTGAACTTTTTTTCATAAACCCATTTACCAGTTATGCAATATTTATCTTCTAGTAATTCTACTAGATCCCATGTATCATTTCTGTCTTTGGAATTCATCTATTCATACATTTCTTTGACCCAAATCATATTTCATTGCATCTTCAAAACATGTCAATTCACAAGTAATAATGAAAAATATTGAATTCACATCTAAGTTTTCATAGATCTTTCTTAATCTTTTAGTATTTCTTAGACTTATGGAAACAAATTCACTACTTGATTCAATAGTATGATTAGACTGAGTTGATGGAGAAGATGACTTGCCTTGAACAAATGTATCAAAGTTCTTGTTACGGTGTTTTGAATTGATGACTAGCTTTGTGAATATTCTTGCACAACTTGTTCCTTTTCATAATCCTCCACTTATGGTATCATTGTTCCAACTATTATAGATTTGTCAATGGTTCTGTCCCATGCTTCATTTTCCTTAAATTCATCATCTCTACTAAATATCAATTTTTTTTGTTATTTGATTGTTTAACTTGTATTCTTTGGACTCATTAGTATACCTAATAAAAATACACTTCACTTCTATCATCTATCTTTTCTTTAAACTCCTTTTGCACATGAGCATATGCCACATAACCAAATATCGTGAAGTGTACTACACTGCAAATCATATCCATCCCTAATTTATGTGTAACTTTGTTCTTCACAAATTTCGTGGGATATATATTCAAAGCATAAATTTAGCAAGGCGCTAACTCCCCAAAAAACATATTTGATAGATTTTTTTACTTTAAGATACTTCTAACCATATTCATGATGGTTATATTTTTCCTTTTAGATACAACATTTTGTTGTTGTGTGTACCTTGTGCTAAATTGTATTTTGATCCCATGATACTTGAAAATTTATGAAAATTTATGAATCGTATTTATCTCCTTTCTATAATCATAAAACATTGCTTTAATGACCACTTTTCTTCTCTCATGTACCAACGTCAAAGATGTTTGTGCTCTATAAGAAACTCCCCTAGGCAAATTTTCCTTGTGTTGCTTTGTTTGAATGCAATGATAACATGAACTAGTTGGATCTTTAATGGGATGCAACACTTGAACCATCCTCTATTACTAGAATAGTCTAACGACACCATAATGTAGATGACCAAATCTAAAGTTCCAAAAACTAAAATCATGCACGCATGTTGCTTTTCGTCAACATGAATAATCATGCCTATCATAGCTCATGGTAAGATGGTACCTCCTATTATTTGCCATATCTACCTTAGAAGTCAACATAATATTAGGAGGTATATCATATATGAGGCAATCATATCCTTTAAAGTCTACATTATATCCCTTTTGAGTAAGTTGGCCAGCACTAGGAATATTTCTTCATATCTGGAGCATAATACATGGATCTTATATGCCTTTTATGACACTATTTTGTGAGGATTTTAACTGTTCCTTTTCCCATAACTTCTAGAATATTACTTGTTCCCAACATTTTATCATTCCACATTGAATCATCCATATCTGTAATTATTCTTTTGTTTCCTCCCATATGATTTCTACATCCACTATTCATAAGCCATATGTCATTAGATAATTCTTTAGAAGTATTACAAGTAAGGAATAAATATCCTTCACACTTCTCAGAAGAATAGTTTGTACCTTTTATGTTAAGAGCAACTTTCTTCTTTTATAATTCATGCACATAATGACACATTATATTATAGTAATAACACTTCGCTTTTGATTTGTTTGTGAAATTATATTTTCGCTCCCCCTTATGTTGTGAGGATTTTGATTAGATCTCCTTTCTTGTACTGAATCCTATCTATGATTTTTGATTTTTGCCTCTATCGTTCTTGCCTCTGCCTCTTGATATTGATCCTCCTTTTCCTTGTGAGATATAAAAATTTGATCGAAATGCATTTTCAAGGATTCCTCATGCCTATTTATTTTAGATTCATGGGATAAGAAGGATCCCAAAAAATCATATATTGATAATTGTGAGAAGTCTTTAGACTCTTCAATGGTTGTGACAACAACATTAAATTTTTTAGGAATAGTTCTAAGGACACTGTCTACCATTTTCTAATCTGAAATAGCTTCACCATTCATCTTTAATTGATTGATAATGTTTATAACATGAGTCATTTACTAGTCAATGGACTCTGAGTTATTCATCTTCAAATTCTCAAAGATTGTCCTTAGTATTTGAAACTCTACCATCTTTAGCTTCACAATCCCTTGATAATTAGTTTCTAGGATGTCCCACTTTATCTAGGAGGTCTTTGTAGCTAAGAACATAGGAAATATAGTTGCATCCACACTATTTTGGATGTTAGTAAGTGTCAGTGCATCATCTTTTTTTATTGATTTTTAGTGGATCATTCTGCATGTTTGTCAAAGCTTACTCCCTTGCCTCATCCACTAGCTCTGTATAACCTCAGATTACAATATCCCGCACATTCTTCAAATGTAACCAAATTTACATCTTAATTACTCAAAATCCATATTATTTACTAAAGCCATGTCTTCTTTTGTCTTCAAAAAACTTTTGTTAATAGAAAAAAAATAAAGCCAAAAATCCCTTTATAATGCCTGCTTATCGATTAATTTTTTTTCTAAAACCTTTTCTCTTTTTTTGTAATTTGTTTAATAAAAATAAATCCAAAATCTATATTAAAAAATAAATTCAAAATATAGTTATATCTTAACAAACCTTTTCTTAATATAAAAAAAATGAAATTATAAAAAAAAAAGTATTCACTAATTGTTACCATTGTGCCCTTTTAGAACAATTAAAAAAAAGCATTTCAAATGTTAAATCTTTGGGGCTCTTGCATAAAAAATTTGAATTAAGCTTCAAAATTTTGGCTTTCCGCATCTATGACTACGATCCTCTTCATATGATTATGAGTGTGTCTCACCACTTATGGAAATAGTGTGTTAATCGTGATGCATGAGTGATTTCCAACATACTACAATAATCACTCCTGGTGGATTAAGAATCTGAATGAAAACTATTCAAAATGGAGTGAAGTAGTGTTTCCTGACGGTCAATTTATCTATGGGAGTGATGGTTGTGGCAGATCTTAGCAAAGGCTACTTATAGCTCCTTCAACGAAAAATAATAGACAATGGATTTTTTCTTTCTCTGCTATGACACAACATATTGTGCTTGGACATTCCCAGATATTCTGGCTCTTTCTCGTAAATGGGCAAAGAAGGAAACCATAAAATAGAATGCTTAAATATGAGCTTGTTATGCAACCAACTCACAAAATAGAAGAAATGATAAATCAACGAATTCAAAATCAACCTCTTTGAGGGGGAAACCTCCTTTTCATTACACAAATGAACAATTCTTGGATGATACAAATGAAAAAACTTCCTTTCTATATATAGAAGTCTAAGGGGTCACAATATAATCAAAGACAACATAACAATAATAATATAAGGGCACAACAATAACAATAAGGGCTAAAATGACAATAGTAATGGGGGAATTACTAGTATTATAAGAACCTAACATTCCCCTCTCCTTCAAAAAAGTGTTGTCCTCAATGCTTGAGTAGTTCTGGATGCTTCTCTATAAAATTCTCATCCTCCCATGTGGAATCTTCTGCTGGTAATTTCTTCCACTTGATGAGATACTTTGAGATTGATCAATTTCATTGCTGTCGAGTTCTTGTTTTTATGACTGCTTCAAGTTCCAATATTATTTTTCCTTCCTCATAAAGTTCTGGCAATATGTTTGAACTGGGAGATTGTCACCTATAACCTTCTTTAAGTAAGAAACATGGAAAGTTGGGTGCACTCAGGAAGCTACAAGAAGCTCCAATTTGTATGCCATAGTACCAATCTTTCGCAACATCTTGTACAGACCATAATACTTTGGTGATAATTTATTATCCTTCTTAGCTTGCTTGAGGGTCATTTATTTATATGGTTGTGACCATAGAAATAACCAGTCACCTACATCAAAACTTCTTTCGCTGCGATGTTGATTTGCTTATTGTTTCACTTTATTCTGCCAAAGCGAGGTTATCGTTTAAGAGTTGGAGAACTTGTTGTTGATGCTTGATGTGATCTTCCACTACTTGAACCTTAGAATTTTCTCTTAAATATGATTTGATGGATGATATCCATAAAGTGCCATAAATAGAGTCATTTTTTTCTGCAGTATAGAAGGAAGTGTTCTACCACCATTCAACCAAAGGCAACAATTTGACCCATTATGTATGTTTATTAGATACAAAGAAACGAAGATATCCTTCCAAACATTTATTTACTATCTCAATTTTCCCATCAAATTGAGGATGAAAATATGAGCTATGAGCTAACTGAGTACCAAGACAAGATATTAATTTTGTCCAAAAATTTCCAAAGAAAATGGGATCTCTGTTGCTTACAATAATCATTTGGTTTCCATGTAGCCTTTGAATTGTTTCCATAAATGTAGTAGAAATTGTACTAGATTTAAATGGATGAGATAATGCACAAAAGTGTGCATACTTGGTAAGTCTGTCAACTACCACCATGATGACACTCTTTCCTTTTGATCTAGGTGGATATTGGTGGCCACCTGCCAAGTCCATCTGGACCCCCATCATTGTCTCTTTCAGCATTTTCAGTTTCGTTAATTGTAGCACAACTTACTATTTTTAGCAGTTTTTCGGGTCATGAACTTCCGGAGCCGTTTTGAGGCCCTAAACGACGTTTTTTGGGAAATCTAGCTCCATAATTATTTGGGTAAAAAATTGTCTTTCCCGTCGTATTCCTCGGATAGATCTTTCCAACGGGCTATCATGCGCGTCAAACGGAGATCGTATGCCAAAGTTATGACCCCGGGAAATTGATGTACCAATTTACCCAAAACGAGGCCCACAATTTGGCGTTCCATCTTCTAAGGGTCGGTTTTGGAATGTGAAGGGTTTTCCATTGTTTCTCAATAATAAATAGGCCTTCGAGCCTCATTGTAACACAAGTTCGGAACAGTTCAGAGACATGTAGCCGCACATCTCTTCTCAGAGATAAGCTACCATCGTCCTAGTTGGTTTATTTCCAATTCTGGTTGTAAGCATATTTCGGTATTTTCCATTAATGAAATGAAGTGTTATTTCCGCTGCATCTCTTTATTTATGGTTATTGCATCTCTGTATTTATGGTTATCTCTGTAATCTATTGCGTTCCTATGTAAATCCGGATCACCTTTAGACTTGGAAAACCTCTGATAAAATCCATTGAAACCTCCTCCCAATGTTGACTTGGAATGTATAAAGGTTGTAATTTACTTAGGGTCTTAATTGTTTCAACATTATTTTGTTGGAAAACCAAACATTCCGCCAGAAAATTTTGAATATAAGGATTAAGGACGTCCCAAAAAAATTCCTTTTTAACCCTATGGTAAGTTTTAAAAATCTTGAGTTCCCTCCTAAGGGAGAGGTGTGCAATTCCATAAGAATCTTTTGCTTGAGTTGGGAATTCTTACATAGGTATAAGCAATCTTTGTACCATAACGAATCATTTTTCCAGCTAAATTTATCAGATGTACTGGGATCTTGTTGTATCTTTTGAATAAGTTCCCAAACTTCTTCGTCATTCTTCCATTCATCCCTTGCTTCATTTATCCAATCTCATTAGATAATAGAAATGGTGCAAAGCAATGCTTCGACATCCTCATCCTTTCTTCAGAGTGCATCTGCCACAACATTTTGCTTCCCTTTCTTGTAGATGATTTCAAATTCATAACCCAACATCTTTGTGACCCATTTTTGCTGCTCTTCTTAAGATAATATTTGTTCTAAAAAGTATTTAAGGCTATCATGATCCATTTTTACCTTCAGGTGTCTTCCCATTAGGTAGGGTCTCCATTTCTTAAGTGCATGTAGTATTTCCAACATTTCCTTCTCATAAATAGCTTTGTGTAAATACATTCCTTTTATTGGACAGCTTTGGAAAGCAATGTGTTTTTCTTCTTCCATTAAAAGAACAGCAATCCCATTTCTTGAGGAAACACCTTCCACAATAAAGGTTTTTGTGAAGTCTGACGTAGCTAAGACCGATGCCTAGCACATTGCCTCTTTAAGACATTCAAAGGCCTTCATTACATCTGGATTCCACGAAAATGCATCTTTCTTCAATAATATTGTTAGTGGTGCTACTATTCTCCCATAATTCTTAACAAACTTGCGATAATACCTTATCAACCTGAGAAATCCTCGTAGATGCTTTATGGATGTGGGGATTTTCCATTCCTTAATGGCTTTAATTTTACTAGGGTCTACCTTCACGCCTTCATGAGATACAATATGATCCATATATTCCACCTGTTTTACTCCAAAGAAACATTTGGAACTTTTTGCATATAATTATTTCTCCTCCAATAGTTTGAGTACCCTATCAACATGTTGAACATGATCCTTCCAAGACTTCTTGTATATTAGTATATCATGAAAACATACTAACACAAATTTTCTAAGGAAGGGTATGAAAATGGAATTCATCAAACCTTGAAATGTAAAAGGTGCATTAGTAAAGCCAAAAGGCATGACCAAAAATTCATAATGACCCTCATGAGTTATAAATGTTGTTTTCGTAATATCTTCAGTCTTCATTTTGATTTGGTGATATCTTGAATGAAGATCCAACTTGGTGAAGTAAATTGATCCATGAAATTGATCCAATAATTCATCAATGATAGGAATGAGAAATTTATCTTTAATAGTGAGCTTATTGAGCACCCTATAATCCAAACACATGCTCCGTGATCCATCCTTCTTGTGCAGCAATACTACTGGATGAGAGAAACAACTTTGACTAGGTTGAACTATACCAACCTCTAACATATATGCAACCATATGTTCAATTTCACTCTTTTGGGCATAGGGATATCTATAAGGCCCGATGTTTGGAGGAACACTTCCTGGAATCAAATGAATAGTATGATCATGATGACGGATAGGTGGGAAGCCTTTGGGAGTCTCAAATACATTGGAATGGTTGTCTAAGACTTTTTGGTGACATGGAGAAATAAATTATTTTGATGTGGGAACCTCTAGCAAACATAATTGTGCTCATTGTCCTTTATTTATAAGATTTGGCATTCTGTTAGAGCTGATTATCTTTCCCAGTTTCCCTATGGTACCTCTTAATTCAACTACCTTTCCTTTTGAAAAAAAATTCAAGAAAAGTTCTTAAAAATTAAAACCTATGGTATCTATTATCACTCAGGTTGTCCCTAAGCTCCTGAAGGGATACGACCAAGGTAACCACAAACCAATCTTTGGATTGCAGGTTCTAGCCCACCTGCAATCAGAGAGGGCTCTCTCTTGATGATTTAGCTTTGTTGATGATGATTTTAGGCTAGTTATTGGGTTCAATGGGTTTTGTTTATGTTTGGATGGTGTTTGAATGGAAGGAAGATGCTTTCAAACAGAGAGGCATGCATAGAGTGATAAGTTTCAAACCATTCGGCAAGGAGTCAAGGAGTAGAACCGCAGGTAGGCTTTCCTGATCATAAGAGGAATATGGAGCAAGGTAGCTACACATGAAACAACCTTCAAGCTAAAGAGATGCAGTGAAATGTAAGGAATGAGAGGCAATTAAGAATCTCTCAATCAACTTAGCAGAGGGAACGGAAATGAGCTCTATCTAGGGGCAGTTAAGAATCCCTGGATAACTGTCATACATGGTGAATTAGGGAAAATATGAGCCAGGTGGAATTCATATTTATGCCTAAAACAGATGAAAAACATAAAGAAACAATAGAAATTGAGCATAGAGTGCAATTAAACAAGCTCTAAGCTAATCTTTCTTTCTGCTGTTTAGATAATGATGTATGAATGGAAAAACAGAGGTAAGAAACACTTATTGAGTCATGTACTAGCACAAGAATTCCACAGTCACTCTTCAACCATTAAACATAGTACACAATTCATTCTCCAAGCTCATAAGTAGTCTTTGATTATAGAAATTATCAAATATACAGTGCGAGTCTCTGCTTAAGAAAAACATCCAACCAACAAAAACCAACCCTC
Organism: Pinus taeda; assembly: GCA_000404065.3. Taxonomy (NCBI): domain Eukaryota; kingdom Viridiplantae; phylum Streptophyta; class Pinopsida; order Pinales; family Pinaceae; genus Pinus; species Pinus taeda. The sequence goes on from APFE030424771.1 coordinate 71,681, forward strand.
TTCACATTTTTCAGGGCTATCTTTATAGGTAAAATACCCAGAAGTATTTATTACAACCGACCTAAACAGGTCTGTTGGAAAAAGTTAAACTTGTGCTGAAATTAAATGCAAATAAAATATCTATTGAGCTGCGCCAGAAGCAACTGGATCAAAAAGAGTTAATGTAGTGTCCTCTGTGACTTGGTGCAGTGCTTTTGCAATAACTGAGCTTTGAGCTTTGGTCCACTAATCTTATGTGAGTTTTAATGTGCAGTCACTGTGATGATGAGCTTTGAATGGTTCCTTAACCGCTTCTTGACTTTTAAGGATTTCTTTTAATGTTTTATTCGCCTCGAGCCCTGAGAAGATCTTCACTAATACACTTCGCCGCAACACTGATACTCTTTGACATGGATTTTGGCTTCACATTTTCTCTGATACTCTTTAATCCCTGAACTGGGTCTCTCTCTTTTTTCTGATACATTAAAACTGCAAAATCGGGCCTTTTCTGCTATTTTCGGCGCAAAAACGGCTATGGAATCAAAATATTCCATAAAGATTCCCCAATTTGGCCCATTTCCTATAGCGATGCGCGATTAGTGCTAAGCACATCGAAAACTGCCTCAGAATTTGAATCCGGGCCTCCTAAGATGCTTTTTCACGCTGGCGCGCCCTTCTTTGGTGGGTGACATCAGCATGACGTCAGCAGTCGGTCCTGGTACGTGGGATGATGTCAGCGGGGTGACATGGCAGGGTGTTAAATGGTGCGGTGCGTTATATGTTTTTGCGATGCGATAGCGGTAACTAAAATGCTGCGATCTGCGATGAATTTGCAGTGAAACATGTCTTAATGATAAATCATGTCTTAAGCGAAATATATGAATGAATGGAGGCATGCAGCGAGGAATAATTTGTGATGCGATATGCTCTTTTGATGCGATGGAAATGTCGCGTCGGGGCAAGAGGAAGCGACATGCATTTAGGGAACATGATTCTTGCGACCACCGATTGCCGACTTGTGATATCGCATCGGCTAAAAGGGGAAGGGTCATATATATGTGGCATATAGTATTGCGATATGCCAATTTGCAAATGGTATCGATGGAGCATCCATCGAGGAGGACAAGAACGAGCAACATCACCTTGAGACCCGCGACAACGATAATCGCGTCGGAGGGGAATCTAAAGGGATCGGAAGAATGTTAAGGCAGTCGGCAAGGGTTCTTGCGATCGAAAGAAGGGTATATACGCTTTTGAAGAGTGTTTGAGGCCTCGGGAGGGTCCGATAACCTAAAACTAAAGAAGAATTTCATGCTTTAGAAGGAGTCCATTGCATTGGAGGATGGTTTTTAGAGGGGCAAATGAGGGTTCTTGCTTTGTTTCAAACAAACTTAGCAATTCCCAAGCGTACTTATGGTTATCTTTCAACCAGGGGGGAAGGGAAAAATATATAGGGGAGTTATTAACATAGTTTTTAGTAGGGGAAGAGGGAAATAGATAGGGAGCTATATAATAAAAGTTAATAGTTAATGTGACAAGTGATAAGAAAGTGCTAAGTATGTGAATCTTAGGCTATTAAGGGGAAAATGATTTATAATGGGAGTATGAGTATTCCTTGGGCAAACAGATCTTCACCAAGGCAATTGATATGAAAATGATGAAACTGCGAGATATCAAGCAGATCTTGACCTCTTTGGGAAGTTAGTGAATGATTTGGGGAAGGAGGAAGAAGGGGGAGTTAGACATGCCTTGCTTGAGTCATTCAAATGGCCACTTCCTGATAATTATGACCTAAATAGATATGACACTTGAAAACATGAAATTGATCACAAATCAACATTCTGCAACCTCAAGACTACCTACCCAGCCTACTTATCTAGCATTTTCTCTTCTTTTTGGTTTGGGTGCACTTAGACTTGCAGACCCAACTTTTCAACTTTTTATTTTTCTGTCCTCCTATCTACATCTACACTTATTTCATCCAGGGGCTCAGATTAAGCTATTGAGCACCCTTGCTTCTCTACCTATCTAGGAATATGCCAAGATTAAGCTGTTTGGACAGATGTTAATTCTCTACATTCTAAAACAGGAAATTGAAACCTAGGGAGACCAAGATTAAACTGTTTGGACCTCCCTTTAACTGAAAATTCTTCAAAATGGAATAGTACATCAAAATTGGAAAACAGCAATGGCCCTTGAACTGGCACATTCTGATGGCATCCTTCTTTGGCTTCTGTTAGCAAATATGGAACATTGCAGCATGCAAAGAATGATATATTTGGCATGTAAAAATGTCAATCATGAAAGATGAGTAACCTGCTGCAGCAAGAGGCTAACGATGGCTCCACTTGGGGATGGATTTTCTTTGTGAAAAGCCAAGAACAGCAGGTCAGACTGCCTTGATCTTCTGTTGTTGTTGTGGACTAGGAACACTTCTTTCTGTTAACTGTTAGATGATTGAAACTTTGGAAAAAGAACAGTACTTACCCCCAACTGAATTACTGTGAACTATATAGCATCTCCTGCTTTCTTCTGTGTGCTTAATGTTGTGTACAATGTTACCTGAGCACTACCCTTTGGAATAGTCTCAATACATGGATCAAAACTGAGGCATTTTGCTTTAACTCTGTCTTTGAGAAGGTTGCTGATGTAGAACCAAGAATGTTCCTCCCTTTTGATGCTATTGACCAAAGTTGTGGAAGCCTGATTGCAACATTTTTAATTGATTTCTCTATGATATACAGTAGTGCTCTTACCATGTTATGGTTGCTCTAAATGTCCAAAATTGCCCTGAGTGTCGATCTCCAATATGATTCAAAACAAAGAATCAACAAGAACGTTCCCTTTCGCTGGGTGTCAGGTGATTGAAGTTTAAAATTCTGAACGCAACCTCCTTCCAACATGAATCGCTGTAAAATACGGCGCTATCCCTTAATCCCTTGAGTGCTTTCAAATATATCTCAATTGGTCCTGAGCATCCTTCTGTATTTTTATTGCTCCTTTCACTCAATATTTCATTGTACCCTTATGCTGAAACCAATGCAAAAGACAGAGCCTTTTGAAATAGATGATTTGCACGTCCTGTGCCTTACAAACTTTGCTGCGCTATTTTTCCTGAGAATGATGTCGTGACTGATTATTACAATAGAGGACTACCTTTGCTCTGTCTCCATAACTTTTCTGCTTGGTTCCAAGCAATCGGATTGCTTATACAAGCATAAAAAGGACAGCGCTGACATATATACAAACATCAATATACAAATATATACACAGGGGCATTGTATCCCTTTAAAAGGGATCTCGATAATGTTTCAACATTCGACCATTTACAGGGCCCTCTTCAGCTGTGATGCCACCTACAGATTTGAGAAAATATGTGTTATTGCCTTGCACAACGCTAATCATGAATGGACCTTTCCAAAGAAAATCAAACTTTGCATGCTTGCCCTTGTCTTCTCTTCGTGAATCCCACCTTAGAACTTTGCTACCAACATAGAAATCCTCAGCCTTGGCTCTTTTATCATACATCTTTTTGAGCTTCTCTTGCAGAATTTGAGCTCTGTCATATACCTGCTCTCTAGTTTGTTGAAGGTTAATGGTCTGATTAATTCTTCTTTAGATGTCATTTGGTTCAGCCTGAATCTCTTGTAACAGTTTGATAGTAGGAATGCCCAAAGATGAAGGAAATCTGGCTTCCATGCCATATACTAGCTCATAAGGGCTCATCCCAATGGATTTCTTGGTTGAAAGTATGTCTGCCCACAGGGCATTTGTGAGCTTCCTATGCCAATTCTTTTTGTTTTCTTCCAGCACTTTCTTAATGATGTCGATGAGGCTTTTGTTGGATGACTCGGCCAAGCCATTACCTTGAGGATAATAAGATGAAGAGTGGCCCAAGGTAATGTGAAATTTATGGCAGAAATTAATCATCCTTTTGGATTTGAAAGCAGCAACATTGTCAATGATGATTTTCTCAGGGCAGCCAAATCTAGAAAGGATATTGTCTTCAAGGAATCAGATAACAGTGGAGTCATTGGCTTGCCTACATGGGATGGCTTCAATCCACTTGGTGAAATAATCGGTGGCTGTTAAAATCCACTTGTGTTGGCCTGAAGAAGAGGGATGGATTTCCCCTATGAAGTCAAGACCCCATTGTTGAAAAGGTTGTTCGGTTGAGATGGGCTTAAGGGGCAGAGGCATCAGTTTTATTTTTCCTTCAAAGATTTGGCATTTGTGACATGAGACAACAATTTTTTTGACATCTGCAAATAGAGAGGGCCAATAATAACGAGCCCTTAAAATCTTGTCAGCAGTGGACATCCAATATAGATGCCCTCCACAGTCCCCTGCATGGAACTCTTTCACGATGTTGTTGGTTTCATTTATGGTTAAACAGTTTAGCAGTATTCCTTCATGATTTTTCCAAAACAGGGCACCATCTAAGACACAGAACTTTAGAGCTTTCATCTTCAAAAATCTTTTCTTGGTTCTGGACAATCCTGGGGGAGCACACAGGTTTAACAATACATAGAAAATATCGGCATACCATGGGGATTGTAAAAAGGTTTCACTGATCTGTGGAGTCGCCAGCTTCTGTTCATTGTCCAGCTGGTTGATGTCTAAGGCTTGAAGATTTGTTTCAGACATTAGCTTGGCTAAACCTTGTCCCTTTATCAACTTTGTGGGTTTTATCTCAATGTCATATTCAAGGATACTGGCAATCCATTTTCCTCTTTTGCCTTCTAGTCCCTCTTGAGTTAATATGTCTTTTACAATAGAGTTTGGGACATAGGCAATCACATGTGAATACAAAATATAAACTCTAAAGTCTTTGATGGCTTTGACAAGGGCATAGGCCTTCTTTTCCATGATTTGGTATTTCAAGGGTGCATCTCTTAAGGCTCCGCTGGAAAATGCAATGGGCTTTTCATTTCCTTGATCATCCTTTTGCAGAAGGACAACGGCTATCGTGTGCTCTGAAGCAAAGGAAAAGATGATAAAATCCTTGTCAAATTGTGGACTTGTGAGTACGGGCGTTTGAGTCAAGGCAGCTTTGATACTCTCAAAAGCCTGCTTGGTTTCCAGAAACCATCTTACCTTGGCATCCTTTTTTAACATGTTACTCAACAGTCTTATCATTTCTGCTAAGTTTGGGATAAATCTCCTTAGGAAATTGATCTTTCAAAGGAATGCTTGCAACTCTTTTATGTTTCTTGGGTATGTAATTTGAAGGATTGCTTGAATTCTTTCCGGATCAATTTTGATACCGTCTTTCGAGATGATGTGGCCTAGCAACTTACCTTCCTCAAGGCCAAACAAGGACTTTTTGGGGTTCAAGGAAATGCCATATTCCCTGCATGTCATGAAGATCTGACTTAAGTGATTGAGGTGTTCTTGATCAGATTTGGAGAAAGGGGTTAAGTCATCAAGATAGGCAACAAGGAATTCATGGATTTCTTTGGCAAATGCAATATCCATTGCCCTTTGAAAGGTGGCACCAGCGTTCTTTAGCCCGAAAGGCATTTTAACATACTTAAATGTTCCCCAGGGTGTGGTAAAAGCTGTCTTGTCTTGGTCATCTGGGTGAATAAGTATTTGATTGAAACCTGAGAATCCATCTAGTAAAGAAATTCTAGAGGAACCCACTACTCTTTGTAGGATGTGGTCCATTTTAGGCAAAGGGTAGTGGTATTTTAAAGAGACCTGGTTTAAGTTTCTTAGGTCTACGCACAGTCTGATCTCTCTTGATTTTTTCCTTGTGGGAACCAGATTGGATACCCATTCAGAAAATCTGATGGGTGCTATCATACCTGCTTCAAACATTCTCTTTACTTCCTTCTTAATGAGGGGAAGAATCATAGGGTTTATTCTTCTAAGTTTTTGCTTGAATGGTTTTTTATTTGGTTTTAAGGGAATGGTATGTTGAATCATTGAGCTATTATAGGACTTCAAGTCCTCATAACTCCAAGCAAATACATCTTGGAACTCTTTGAACAAATCCATTTACTTTGGTTTTTGATCAGGGGGCAAAGTTTTGGACAATTTAATCATTTTGGGCTTTTCTGCTGTCCCTATGTTGTGTTCTTCTATAGCAGCATCTAAAGGCTCCATTTTTAGCTTTCTGGGCACATCATTGTCATCAAACATGTCTTCTATTGGAGTAAGGCCAACAGGCAAAAAATTATTCTTTAAATCAATGCACTCAGCCTCTGCTTTGGTTGTTTCCTCCAAATGCATTTGTTTCAGTTGTTCTATGTTTGTATTGTTAAAACTAGTTGGGTTCAGGATTTGTTTTGCTGTCACAGCTGTTACAGCTTGCTGATTTTAATTTTTTTGTTGTTGGGAATTGTTCATGCCCTCCATGTCAATGTTTAAATTTGAAAACTCGCCCTCAAGAGTGAGGAAATTGTTAATGTGGGCATCATTTTCAAATACTTGCCAATCCATAATATTGTTAGGAACAACGGGCCTATGTTTTATCTCAGCAGTGAAATGGTGATTTGGCTCAAAGGGAAGCTTGCATGTACTAGCAAAAGTGACTAGGCTGTGTGCATGTATTTTATGGTTTCTAGAAATCTTGGCAAGCTCGGATTCAGCGAAGGTATTAAGTATATCTGTTGCAGCAGTCCTATACGCCCTCATTCTATTGTCATTGGTGACAAAGTTGCCCTTCATTTGTTGGATGATTAAATCAGAGTCACCTAGAATGGACACTTTTGTAGCTCCTAGGACTTTGAGCAATTTTAGGCCTAAGAGGAGAGCTTCATACTCTGCCATGTTGTTGGTACATCTGAAATTTAGTCTGTAGGCATGGCCTTCTGCATGATTGTCACGTGTATTGTGAATCCATACACCTGCCCCTGCTCCTAACTTGTTGACAAAACCATCAAACTCTAAATACCATGTAATTTCTTGTTTTTGGTTTGTATCAAGATTTTCAATTATTTTGGGATTGGGCAGATCTAGAATTTCTGTTTGAGGAGGTTCTTCTTGTTTACTGGCTTCCTTGACTGTTGCAATAATTTCAGGGGTATGGGCAATCGATCCCTCGTTAATGCATGTTTCTAGCTCTAAAGTTAGAGGCTTCTCATTAGTTGGAGGATTGGTGTCATCATTAAAAAGGATAAATGAATCCATATCAGAATGGATTGAATGAATTGGAAAATTTTGGGGTTTCTCCACACTACTTACCACATACTTCATCAATGTTTCTCTCTACAGTCTCTTTGGTTGTCCAAAGAGAGATATAGTGGAATAAGAGAGGTCGAGTTGAAGGGATCCTTGGAGTTTTGCTCCCCATGATCTTGATAGGAGCATGTCATATTTTGTTGGAATGTCAGCAACTACTACGTCCATTAGGATTGTCTTGTTGGGAAATTAGACTAAAGACACACAAAGGTCTTTGATTAAGCCTAAGCATTTGACTTGACTTGAGTCAAAGGAGTATAGAACTTTGTAGGGTCTTGTGACATCAAGGTTTAGCTTTTGCATTACAACTTTGGGCATAAGATTGTGTGAGCCACCTGAGTCAAACATAGCATTGTGCAAGATTTTTTCATGTATGTGTAGACTGACATAAAAGGGTGGAACAGATCCATATGTTGTTTTTCCATTAACTTTTGGACCAAACAGCAGCTCAGGGGTATCATCTAAAACATTTACATCATCCCTAACCTCTGGTAGTTGAAGTGACCTTTGAATTTGTTGCCTATACACATCATGTTTGGCAAGTTCTGAGATGGGGATGGATATTTTAAGTTTTCCAATCTCTACTTCTAAATTGAATGGTTTTTCTAATGGAATCTTTGCGTTAATAGTAGCAAATTTCTCCTTTTCAAGGATAGTCTCTGTGTTTTCCTTTGGATTGTCTAAGTTATGGTGAATGATAGTTTGTGGTATTTCTATCTTGGGAAGGCTTTTTGGAGTGTTGTTCAAATTTTCTTTTGAGGAATAAGGAGCTAGAGGCTGATCAGTAGGAGGCTGTATGTTTGATATGTCCTCTACAGTGACTTGATGCGAGTTTGGGACAACAATATTAACTAGTTCTATTATGACAACCTTGCCTTTAATCTTATTGGGTTGTTTGCTGTCCTTTGCTTTGGTTGGTGCAGGGACTTCAATGGTTCTTGTTCTCAGTTTATATTGTTTGTGGACCGCATATACATCAGAATCATAACCTTGTTTAAAGTCAAAAGACTCTCCTGTCTTGGTCTAAAATTGTTTCACATCAGGGTAGTCTTGGTCTTCTTGAGTGAGAAATATTTGCTGCTCATTTTTCGAATCTATCAAGTTCATGTGAGTCTCTTCTGTGGGCTCACTAGATGTGGATGCCTCTGCGTAGTTTTCTTGAAAAGGAGGCCTAATATCATGGTCGGGACTAGCCCTTCCAGCATTTGTGGTTTGATTTTTCCTGAAGTTTGGATTCCTTATGGTGTTGGCTTGTTGTCCTTCCCATGATGATTTCCTCTCAACACTCTCTACTCTATCTCCCATCCTATGCATGCCACTGATAATAGCATCTAACTTCTGATCTAAGGCTGAGGGTTCTTCCTTAAAGGTAGTTCTTCTCTCGGTTCTAGCTCTATTTCTTTTGGCAATTAGGTTTTCTTCCACACTAACAACAACATTTTGCATTTCTGCAAGGCTTTGAGGGGCTCTTTTCCTTAGCTAATAAGCCATTTCAGCGTCAAAACCATCAGGGAATTTGTGCAAATCAAGATCAGGTGGAGGTCTTAAGTTCTGTGGTATTGCATTGTAGACATTATTGAACCTTACACAATAGTCCAAAACAGTTTCCTGAGGGCCTCTTTTGATAGTGTCATACTCAGATAATATGTGCAAGGGGTCTTTCTTCTTCTCCCATCTATTGATAAACGATTGATATAAGGCTTCTGGGTCTCCTATGGTATTGGCTAGGAGTGCTCTAAACCAAGTCTTGATATCACCGGTCAAACTTTGAACAAAAATTTTCATTCTCACACTATCATCATCAATCTCATAACTCTCAAAGTAATCCTGCATTTTCTTTGTATGCTAAAGGGCTGTGTAGGAATTTCTACCATCAAAATAGGTAATTTTTGTCTGATAATCATGAGGCATAGCCCCGGGATTTGCAGGTAGCTGTAAAGGTGCATATCTATTAGCCATATTAACAGGGATAAGTGGAATAATAGGGATAAGTGGAACGACTGGGGCAACTGGGATAATTGGAGTAGTAGTGGTGGTATGTGCAGTGGATGGAGGTGTGGAAACAGGGTTTGTAGAAGTGGATGATGAACAAGGGCAAGTAGGGTTTGAATGAAACAGAACTTTAACAGGGGTTGCAAAATGGCTACACTGAACTGTTTCAGGACTGGAAGCAGTCAAACCTTCTTGTTGCTCTTGTTTTCTAAGAATCTTAGGAATTATATTGGGGTTATCAAAAACAGCTGGGGGATTTGGATCTAGATTTGATCTTGTGTAATGTGAATGCTTCTTGCGAGCCAGCTTCTAGCTTGTTTTTTGGGAATTTTTCTAAGAATACAGGTTAAACAAAAACTTTTAAATGTCAATTTCTTCCTCTATAGAGCTTCGGACTAGTTTTGTGAGATTATCTGATGAATTTCCCCAGCGGAGTCACCATTATGTTATCACTCAGGTCGTCCCTAAGCTCCTGAAGGGATACGACCGAGGTAACCACAAACTAATCTTTGGATTGCAGGTTCTAGCCAACCTGCAATTAGAGAGGGCTCCCTCTTGATGATTTAGCTTTGTTGATGATGATTTTAGGCTAGTTATTGGGTTCAATGGGTTTTGTTTATGTTTGGATGGTGTTTGAATGGAAGGAAGATGCTTTCAAACAGAGAGGCATGCATAGAGGGATAAGTTTCAAACCATTGGACATGGAGTCAAGGAGTAGAACCGCAGGTAGGCTTTCCTGATCATAAGAGGAATATGGAGCAAGGTAGCTGCACATGAAACAACCTTCAAGCTAAAGAGATGGAATGAAATGTAAGGAATGAGAGGCAATTAAGAATCTGTCAATCAACTTAGCAGAGGGAAGGAAAATGAGCTCTATCTAGGGGCAGTTAAGAATCCCTGGATAACTGTCATACATGGTGAATTAGGGCAAATATGAGCCAGGTGGAATTCATATTTATGCCTAAAATAGATGAAAACAAAAAACAACATAAATGAGCATAGAGTGCAATTAACACGTTCTTAGCTACTCTTTCTTCTTTTGTTTAGATAATGATGTATGAATGGAAAAACAGAGGTTAAGAAACACTTATTGAGTCATGTACCAGCACAAGAATTCCACAGTCACTCTTCAACCATTAAACACAGTACACAATTAATTCTCCAAGCTCGTAAGCAGTCTTTGATTATAGAAATTATCAAATATACAATGCGAGTCTCTGCTTAAGCAAAACATCCAACCAACAAAAACCAACCCTCTTCACATTGTTCAGGGTTGTCTTTATAGGTAAAATATCCAGAAGTATTTATTACAACCGACCTAAACAGGTCCGCGGGAAAAAGTTAAACTTGTGCTGAAATTAAATGCAAATAAAATATCTATTGAGCTACGCCAGAAGCAATTGGATCAAAAAGAGTTAATGTAGTGTCCTCTGTGACTTGGTGCAGTGCTTTTGCAATAACTGAGCTTTGAGCTTTGGTCCACTGATCTTATGTGAGTTTTAATGTGCAGTCACTGTGATGATGAGCTTTGAATGGTTCCTTAACTGCTTCTTGACCTTTAAGGATTTCTTTTAATGTTTTATTCACCTCGAGCCCTGAGAAGATCTTCACTGATACACTTCGCCGCAACACTAATACTCTTTGACATGGATTTTGGCTTCACATTTGCTCTGATACTCTTTAATGCCTGCACCAGGTCTCTCTCTTTCGTATGATACATTAAAACTACAAAACCGGGCCTTTTCTGCTACTTTCAGCGCAAAAATGGCTATGGAATCAAAAGATCCCCTAAGGATTCCCCAATTTGGACCATTTCTCGTAGCGATGCGTGATTAGCACTAAGCGCATTGAAAACTGCCTCAGAATTTGAATCCGGGCCTGCTAATATGCTTTTTCACGCTTGCGCGTCCTTCTTTGGCGGGTGACGTCAGCGGTGGGTCTTGGTACGGCGGATGACATCAGCGGGGTGACGTGGCAGGGTGTTAAATGGTGCGGTGCCTTATATGTTTTTGTGATGCGATAGCGGTAACTAAAATGTTGCGATCTGCGATGAATTTGCAGTGAAACATGTATTAATGATAAATCATGTTTTAAGCTAAATATATGAATGAATGGAGGCATGCGGCGAGGAAGCATTTGTGATGCGATATGCTCTTTTGATGCGATGGAAATGTCACGTCGGGGCAAGAGGAAGCGGCATGCATTTAGGGAACATGATTCTTGCGACCATCGATTGCCAACTTGTGATATCGCATCGGCTAAAAGGGGAAGGGGCATATATATGTGGCATATAGTATTGCGATATGCTGATTTGCGAAATGGTATCGGCGGAGCATCCATCAGGGAGGACAAGAACGAGCAACATCACCTTGAGACCTGCGACAACAATAATCGCATTGGAGGGGAATCCAAAGGGATCGGAAGAATGTTAAGGCATTCGGAAATGGTTCTTGCAATCGAAAGAAGGGTATATACGCTTTTGAAGAGTATTTGAGGCCTCAGGAGGGTCCGATAACCTAAAAAAAAAGAAGAAGAATTTCATGCTTTGGAAGGATTCCATTGCATTGGAAGATGGTTTTTAAAGGGGCAAATGAGGGTTCTTAGTATGTTTCAGACAAACTTAGCAATTCCCAAGCGTACTTATGGTTATCTTTCAACCAGGGGGGAAGGGATAAATATATAGGGGAGTTATTAACATAGTTTTTAGTAGGGAAAGGGGGAAATAGATAGGGAGCTATATAATAAAAGTTAATAGTTAATGTGACAGGTGATAAGAAAGCGCTAAGTATGTGAATCTTAGGCTATTAAGGGGAAAATGATTTATAACGGGAGTATGAATATTCCTTGGGCAAAGAAGATCTTTACCAAGGCAATTGATATGAAAATGATGAAACTGCGAGATATCAAGCAGACCTTGACCTCTTTGGGAAGTTAGTGAATTATTTGGGGAAGGAGGAAGAAGGGGGAGTTAGACATGCCTCGCTTGAGTCGTTCAAATGGCCACTTCCTGATAATTGTGACCTGAACAGATATGACACTTGAAAACATGAAACTAATCACAAATCAACATTCTGCAACCTCAAGACTACCTACCCAGCCTACTTATCTAGCATTTTCTCTTCTTTTTGGTTTGGGTGCACTTAGACTTGTAGACCCAGCTTTTCAACTTTTTCTTTTTATGTCCTCCTATCTACATCTACACTTATTTCATCCAGGGGCTCAGATTAAGCTGTTTAGCACCCTTGCTTCTCTACCTATCTAGGAATCTGCCAAGATTAAGCTGTTTGGACAGATGTTAATTCTCTACATTCTAAAACAGGAAATTGAAACCTAGGGAGACCAAGTTTAAACTGTTTGGACCTCCCTTTAACCGAAAATTCCTCAAAATGGAATAGTACATCAAAATTGGAACACAACAGTGGCCCTTGAACTGGCACATTCTCATGGCATCCTTCTTTGGCTTTTGTTAGCAAATATGGAACATTGCAGCATGCAAAGAATGACATATTTGGAATGTTAAAATGTCAATCATGAAAGATGAGTAACCTGCTGCAACAGGAGGCTAACAGTACCCAAATATTGTAGCCGTTGGACTCCTAGTACAACCTCAACACCACCCATTGGAATGGAAATCATTAAGCTATTCAATACATATTCTCCCATGGATAGCTTGATATTATGGCACTTTCTAGAGAAATTTATGGTTCCTCCACTTGCAACCATCACTTGACACTCTGGTGCTGGATAAAGGAAGAAATTCAATTCCTTGGCTATCTTACAATTAATAAAATTATGGGTACTTCCTGAATCAATCAACACTATTACCTTTTTCTTCTTGATATGTCCTTCTACCTTGATAGTTTGAGGAGTGGTAATTCTGACCAATGAATTACAAGATATGGTCGGATTAATTTCTTCTTTCTCTAGGGTTTGTTCCTGGTGTATATCCTCTTCTTTTGATGTTTATTGTTCATTTTCTTCCTCCTCTTCACAATCTATGTAAAATAATTTATTCTCATCACACTTATGACCTTTAGTTTATTTTCTATTATAGTTGTAACTAAGACCTTTTGCTCTTTTTTCTTCCAATTTTTGTGGTGTCAACCATATAGGTTTTTGAAGGCTAGGGGCAACAAAAATTCCATATTTATAGTTGTGAGTGGTAGGCTTCCTTGTTTCCATAATTTTGATTTCCATTTTTATTTTCAACTTGAATGCCTTCTCTAATGAATCAGGTTCCCAAAGGCGAACCTCATGTTGGATGTCATTCTTTAAATTCCCTATGAACACATCAATTCTATGCCCCTCTGGAATACATTTTACCCTTATATTCAATTTTTGGAAGTCCTCAATGTGCTCTATAATTGAACCCTTTTGTTTGGGATTTAGTAATTGGCTTAAAAAGTTGTTCCTTTTTGTATCCTCATAATTTGTTATCATTTCTTTCGTAAAAATTTCCCAAGTGACGATTTGTTTATGAGAGAAAAGCCATCGATACCATACAAACTGATTTTGTTTCAAATATAAAGTTTTAATGCATACCTTTTGTGTGTTTCACACATTATGGAGATAAAAATATTGCTCCATTTGTATAATCCATGTCACTAGATCCTTGCCATCAAACTTCCTCATATTGGTCTTTTGAACATGGTGGATCTTCAATCCAACATTAGAGTCTCTAAAATCATGATTAACATTTCTCTTGTTCTCATCATGAGTTTCCCTTACTATCGTTTTTCCATTAGTCAACATTTCTTGTGGCAAGTTTGTCAAATTTATCTTCAAATCTTCCATCTTTCCTTTAATTTTTTCTTCTAAATCATCCATCGTAGCATCCACAACATTCATCTTAGCTTCCATTCCATCCATCTTAGCTTCCACACCATCCATCTTAGCTTCCATGCCATCCATCTTAGCATTCATGCCATTCAAATTATCTTCCGTGACTTTATTTAAACCATCCATCTTATCTTCTGTTACTTTTTGTGAGAGTGAAAATTGTTGCACTTGATCTCGTAATTTTGATATATCATGTTGCATTTCTTCCCCTTCTTCATGAGTCATGGTAGATATTTCAGGTTTCTTACTAGGTGTTTCCATTTTCTTTATTCGGGGCATCAATTAATGATAATTATGCCTCACTATTCCCTCGAATCACTTCAAACTAATTTTTCAAACCAAACTTATGCAAAACAAATTAAAAAGCTACACACCTCTTTTCACTTTGTAGGAGCTCCATATTGAATCTGTTATATATTTACAATTTATGATCTCAAAGGTCTGAAATTGCATCATGTGGTATTTCTATGAGTCTTCTTTCTAACCACACTAATCTGATCAAATTTTAGGTTCATCAAGACAGCGTTATGCCAAATCTCCTATGGTGACCTGATTATAGACTAGTTCAGTAGAGTAAACTTGCACGACATGTCACGTTTCATTGTGTTTCCCTTCAGACCTGAAATCGATACGCAGAACATCACAGTTCATTCTCTTTCTGTAACATCTAACGAAATTTCAATCCTACGCTCAGAGAGAAAGTTATGACGATTTCTCCAAGTTCACCTGTTTGGGATGTAATTCTAGGGCCTGCTAAACTCCGAACTTCTTTCGATCATATTTCGGAAAATATATCGAGAAAATATCTAAAATTTGGACATGAGGTTCATCGTGATTTTGGCTTAAATGGGTTTTAATTTCATTCTAAAACAACATAGAAAGAACGTTATAGCTAAAATTCATACAATGAACTATTTAGAGTAGGAAAACCCTAGAATACAAAGCTATGATACCAAATGTTATGTAACCAACTAAAAAAATAGAAGAAAATATAGATCAACGACTTCAAAATTAGCCTCCTTGATGGGAAAACCTCCTTTACATTACACAAATAAACAATTTTTGGAAGATACAAATGAAAAAAACTCCTTTTTATGTATAGGAGTCTAAGGGGTCACAATATAATCAAAGCCGACATAACAATGATAATATAAGGTCACAACAATAAAAATAGAGGGCTTCTATGGGGCACAATAATAACCATATGGGAACAATATGAGCACAACAATAATAATAAGGCCTACAATGACAATAGTAATGGGGGAATCACTATTATTATAGGGACCTAAAAGAGCTAGTCTTCAGTGAATTTCTTGATTCAATTGATTAAGGTTACAAGATTAGATAAACTCAAAATCATTAAGAATAACTATATTATTCTTATCTCACTAAATTTAAATTTTTAAAATTAACTCGAACTAATAATTAAATGAACTCCATGACTTCACTTACTAATAGAGATTATTGTCTAATGATGTAATCTCTTATAATATCACTTTTATTATATTGAGATAATTTCTATGGTAAATATAACACATGAAAATACATTCTTTTATTAAAAAGGAAATGATTGAAAGATGAAAGCCAAAAACATGTTAACTAACAAAGAAGACAAGATTAGAGTGAGCTTGTTGAGAGTGATGCTCGTAGGAGTATAATCGAATTTAGTAGGGTAATTCATCCACATTCTCAAAAAAAATTAAAGATCGTTTAGTTGGACAAAGGCACACATACTTAGAAACTTACATTTTCTATGTAGAGGAATGCGCTGCTAATGAAAGTTGAGGAACTATCGGTGCTTTGTAATGGAAAATTGGTACTTAATGCTTATCCCCTTAGAGGGAATTCGTTTGTCCCAACTATTTATTATTAATGTATATTTTCCTTCATTATAATGCCCGCTTTGTTGCAATTTTTGAAGATAATTCAATTGTCCCAAGTGTGTATTATCAATGTGTAGTTTCCTTGGTTAGAATGCCTTCTTTGTTGCAATTTTTGAAGAGAGAAGTAAAACTGCTTTCACTAGTTACAATGACTACTTTATAGCATAATCTATATTTGCACAAAGAAATAAAACAATTTTTGCCAAAACTCTCTGGTTGCTAGCAATATGAAAGATATAGGAGACACCTTAAATATTGTTTTTCAAAAATAACTCAGCAACACTACACATAGCACAATAGAGTTGCACTCTCTAATTGAGATTCCATTTAGTTGATTGGGATACATTATTAAATAGATAAAAGAGATAAAAAAAAGGTCATGGTGAATCCTATGGAAATATCATTCGAACACTAATATGGCTATGTTCATCCACAGATGATTAATTCTAACTATTGTTAAATTTAAATTTAAAAAGAAATACTAAAAACTGGAATTGACTAAATCTAACTATTGTTAAATCTAAATTAGAAAAAAAACTACTAAAAATTGTCATTAGCTAATTGGGAATAATTGTGTAACGTTATACTTTCGTTATGAACATTACTATGTGCCCATATAAGTTTTATCTAGAGATACAATTCATAGGTTATTTCAAAAATTATTATTTAAAAAAAATTACTTCGCTATGCCTTTGAGGTCATTCTTTATTTTCTCTAAATTTTATATTCTCCATATTTTTTCTTGTTTTTCAACATATGTTTTGGTTAGGTCTTCTTCTTCAATATTTATTTTCTTTCTTTATCATCCTCAATTTATTTTTACCTTGCATCTATTTGTAGGCACCTACTACTCCACTTGCTAATTGATTTCTTTTGTCAATTTCTATAAGATGAAAAAATCTATTTTCATTTTTTTTCAATCTCTAACAATTTCCTTCAAATTTTCAATTCCTTTTGTTGTTATGGTATATTTTTTATAAGCATTTTCATTAATATCATACTTAGGATTTGTAAGTAACTCTTTAAAACACTAAAGCAACCCCATCATCAAATTCAACTTTCATTATTAGGTTCTTGTGAGAAAGGGAATTTTGGTATATAAGACCGTTAAAAACTTAACTCTAATAGTGGATTAACTTGTTTTCCCTAGTTATTATACCACTCTAAAGGATAGAGGATGAAACCAAACATAAATGGATATAAAATAATTCAAAAGAATACCATGTTCAGCACCATAAAGTTGTTTCTCTTTAACTCAAGCTTTAAGTTTTTTTTCATAAACTAAGTTTGCATCACCCCAAAATTTTAAAATACATCATCCCAAGGATCAAAGTTCATATAGTGATTAGTCTCAAACTACCTCGAGGAAAACAATATTTCTTGACCAATAACTTAAGGTCAAGGGTAATGAAATAAAGCATTTGTTGTTGAAAACTACTAAAATTATCATGAATTGAATTTATGAAGAAAACGACTACTAAAAGTCATATCACGAGATCAAGAATCTGAAGAAATCACTAGAGTTGGACCCTAGTTACTTGCACTCGTAGTTGCTCGAGGTTTAATTTCACAGTGAAGATGAATTCCGAGTGACTAAGTTGAGAATTCATACCAGCTAAATAAGATCAGTGATATCAATGCACCAACTTGATTTCCTTGAAATAATATATGATATCATTATGGTCTTCATGCTTCTTTTTCGAGACGCTTCCTAAAAGAATTTTCATTTTCTAATGGAGGGTGATCAAGTTCAAGTATTGGCTCTATCTTCCCTTCATATGAACAAGGTTGGGAACCACATAAGATACCTCCTCTAGGAGTTTGTAGGATGAAAATCAGTAGTGAGGGCTTCAAGGTGGTGGATTTGTTCAAAAATGTCACGAGGTGTAGCAAAGCAATAATTACAGGTTCCTCACCATGGGCTTAGGCAAAAGGCCTTCCATAGGATCCTATACCTCTAACTCCCTAATGATTACATATATGTTGTCATGACATAATGCTCCAATAAGGGAAAATATAGTTAAGGTAATTATCACACAATATACTAGGATTGCAATGGCTAAGAATACAATTTACAAAACATAGGAAAGGCGAGGAGATATTGAGGATTGTAGATGGCTCAAGCCACCAAGAAAAAGTATACTAGTAAACCAAAGACATGGATGAAAAACTTCATAAAGGGTCACCCTCTTGCCATGACATACCAAAGTGCATTTCAAAGTGCACCCACATTGAATTTAAGCCAAAACTCTAGAACTACACCATTGAGATTTGGAGAAATATAAAAAAAATTATAGAAGTAATACCATAATGAGATAAAATCAACCAACTTTTCGTGAGCCAACAAATTGTATTGCACTCAATGCAGGATGATGTCGTTATAAGCCTTAGCATCCTACTCCTGTTCAATCCATAGAGTATTTTAATATGACGTCTTTTTCTACCCAATATCTAACTTTGGTTGAATATCCAATATCCCTTGTGAGAAATATGTCCCTTTAAACTTAGAGGCCAGATTAGCCTGTATGAAAACATTGGTCACTTCCACTTCATTTCTTAAGGAATGCAACCTTATCTCCAAAAGGGCCATGAATTAGGGAATGGATTTTCAATATTCTCACCATGCATAAACCAATCAATCCTATATACATAAGATAATTGTCCCACTAGAAGTCAGGAAGGATTTCAAACACACTCTAAAATCTAAAGAGTCAGGTTTCTCCTCATAGAAAAATTGAAAAGAGAAAATATTAACATCATAATGAATATGGAAAGAACACTTCATATGCATTATGCATGACATGGACTCCCCACACTACTCTCTCCTCTAAAATTAAATGGGAGGTGATATGGAGGAGAGCTCCCTTGCCAACCCCTGTTACCATGTAACCCAACACCCAAATGGGGGTCTTCTATATGCATCTAGTATGGATTGCAAAGGTTGTTTCCAACTAAACATCTCCATTTCAGTCCATTCTTTAGTTAGACAAATGTTGTTATCTTGACACCACATGTTGTCTAGGCAATTCTCTACTTTAATAACTATTCACTGACAATGTCAAGCTATACCATGATGAATGGACTAGAGCAATGTCTAAATGGAGGACATGATACACTAAGGTCTCCATCTCTTGGATTATGTTTCTAGAGGAGATCCATTGATGATTTTCCTAATAGATGTTATAAACAACTGATAAGCACCATCAAATTTGTATTTTAAGTATCCTACATTGATTTCCAGTGCCATACCTCTTTCTACGAGAAGTATTTTTTCTTCATTGTTTCTTGTAACACCATAATTTGCAGCACAGACCTTCAATTTTTTGCATTCACAGTCACGGAAAATACATACATAATTTCTTTACCATGACTTCATTTGGAAGAAGCATCAAAAGTTTTGGAAACCCTTATAATGGAGAGTTAAGGAGGAAGGAGAGGATATTTTTGGAGATGATAAAATTCAATAAAAGGAGGAGATCATTGAGGGAGAGAGATCAATCTTTCATATAATCTTAGGTTGTTTTCGATTCATTCTTCAATTCATCTAGGACCATGATTCAGAGAGAATGGTCTTATGGATATTTAATTATTGTATAATTTCCTCTAGATTCACAAGCTCATGCCATTTACTAAAGCACGGGACAAAAATATGCTTC
>APFE030424784.1:4469-50826 GCA_000404065.3 Pinus taeda
ACATATGGAATAACAGGAAACACAGGTGAAATAAAGAGTCATGAGAAAAAATTATTGAGCCATGTAATGCACAGGAATCCTGCCACTTTGAGCCACACACCATCAACAGATCAAGAGACAAACATCTTTGAAGAAATCCCACTGCCTTTTGTATTAAACTGTCTGAGAGTTTACAACATCAGAATTACAGAGAAGATATCAGGAGAATTTCTTACATCCGGAGTCCAACCCCTCTAAACAAACGCGAGGGGGAATATTTAGAGGTTACATACAAAAAATATCTCAGGTATGGAGTCATCTGAAGGAAAATATCTCTTACACTTGTACAGAGAGAGTAGATGAGAAGTTATTGCAAGTGTAAATGTTTCTTAAAAGCTATTAACTCCTGTCAGGATAACCTTTTGACCTTTGGGCACTGCGGAGCTAACTGCGCGGCTTTATCATAAATGAAGCATTGAAGTGCTTCGTTACTCTGTTTTTCTGTATCTTCTTGACCCTGCCACCTGTAGCTGCTGATGTTGCTGTTGATGACGAGTACCTGTGATGAGTTGGCTCAACGTCTTTATGCTTGCTGTCATGGCTTTGTCCACCTGTAAATGCAATATGGACGGCATTGCTGACAAAAGATTTATTTCCTCAGCTTTGATTCAAAAGAAGCTTTATTAAATCCTGCCATGTGTCCTGAGGGGGAAGCTGATGCCTCAAAATTGACCCTAAGGTCTCATCAACTTCTGTATACTTGTAGAAATGAGGAGGCTCATCAAATAAATGTGCTACTTCATTTTTAATAAAAAATAAATTATCTAACTTTTCAAACAAAGCCTGTCCTGTTAGTGGGCCTGCTGAAGATGACCCAG
The DNA here is from genome assembly GCA_000404065.3 of Pinus taeda. Classification (NCBI taxonomy): domain Eukaryota; kingdom Viridiplantae; phylum Streptophyta; class Pinopsida; order Pinales; family Pinaceae; genus Pinus; species Pinus taeda. The sequence goes on from APFE030424784.1 coordinate 5,327, forward strand.
GAGCCTCAGCAATTTGAATTGCTGCAAAACTGCTTACCCTTTTGATGTATTTTTCATGGGAGAGCAGGTTCCCTGATTCCACTACGTTGGGAAGTCCTCTGTCTACCAGGGCTATGAACCTTTTCTGGAACTTATTTATGTCTGCCTTTATATCATGTATCTTTTTGTCTAGTGTTTGAATTAGGTTCTTCATTGTTGTGGTTCTTTTGATTAGGGAAATGGTTTCTGTCCTATTAGCAATTCCCATTTTTATTAGTTGAGAACGAGTCCTATAATTAAGGACCTCAATCATCTTTGGGGCAAGGTCTGCCATGTTGCCTAGGGAGTTTCTAGCTCTTTGCAGTTCCCTTCTCGCCCTACCAAGGAGTCCTATCTGCTCATGTATAGGATCAATGTACTCCCACTGGTTAGTGATTGATTGTCCAATGGCAGTCCATATCACTTGCTTGATCTCTGCTGTCACTGCCTCAAAATTGAGCTGCTTTTCCAGCTCTGCAATTTTCTTCTTTAGGGCTTTTACTTCCCTCTCCCTCTCAGCTACATTTTGCTTAGACTTATCATATCTCTCATTTACCTTTGCTAAGCTTTCCTTGGCCTGATTGAGCTCTGTCATTTGAGCCTCTAGCACTTGGAGCTCTTGCCTTAGTTTTTGCATATCTAGGCTCTCTGTCTGCTCTGTCGGTGGTGCTGTAGTGGCTGGCTCTGTTGTTGTTGTCTCTGTTGTTGTTGGCTCTGTTGTAGATGGAGCTGTTGTTGTTGGCTCTGTTGTAGATGGAGTTGTTTCTGATGCTTGCTGCTTTGGAGGGATGTGCTCCTTAGGGGTCTCCTCAATGTTTATTGTCTCTGTAGAGGTTTTGGAAGACTGCCCTGTTTCCTTCCTTTGTAGAGCTGCTTCTAAGGTAGTCTCTGTATCCTACAGCTTCTGTTGGGTGTCAACCAGTTCTTTATATAAGCTCATTAGAAGTGCAGTGACATCCTTTTCTCGTCTCTGTTGGGCCACCTCATCTGTTTGTGGATGTATAGTTGGTGGGATCTTCATTTTCTTCTTAATTGCAGCTACATCCGCATCCCTTAATTTAAGGACCTCCTGTATGGCCTTAACATCATTGGGATCATGCCCAAACTCTATGATAATGTCTTCCAGTGCCTTGATTCTATTGTCCTTGGCTTGAGAGGATGCCCTCTCCAACTCAAGCTGTGCTGCTGTGTTGTTCAAACTGTTTTGTAGCCTATAGTTTATCAAGGTCTTGTCCGCCAAGGTGGCATAGACCATCTCACCCGTTTGCTTGTGAAGCTCGATCTGGTCCATAGGGTGGATGTCTTTTGCAAGGAATTCTAAGTTTGTCCTTATGTAATCTGCAGGTGATTGAGGTCGCTGCACTGTAGGAGTAAAATGACTCATAGTCAATTTGCTCTCTTGCACATCATAGGCAGCCATGAGCCTTTGTTGATTTGAGGGAGCCATGTTCAATAAATAGTTGTAGAGATTTATTTTAATAGGCTCACTCCTCCTTTTGGCATCCTTAAACTGTTCCTTGATACCTGCAGCTGTGTTTTTATCTTGCCCTGAGGAGCTGACCTCCCCAAGTGTTGTCCTGTCCTGCTCTTGATGCATTGAGCTGGCAGAAGTCTCAAAGCTGTGCATTTCTTCTTCTGAAAGTGGATTCAGCCTCTGCCTTTTATCTGGACCTTCTGTGAGAGGGGTCTCCCTCTCCCTTTTCCTGCTGGTGTCCTCCCTCTAAGGGGTTTGGAGGACTGAGGAGTCTATCCTAGAGTCCTGTCTAGGAGGAGCCATGCTGGTTGTCTTTTCTTGGGTGGTTCCCTGGCCTTCTCCTCTTTGTTTTTCTTGGTCCTGTTGACCAATTTCTTGCTGCTATTGCTCTTGCTGGCCCTGCTAGCCTTGTTGGATCTGCTGGCCTTGTTGGCCCTGCTGGCCTTGTTGGCCCTCTGCCTCTTCCATTACCTTTTCTTTACCTTTGTCCTGCCCTTGATTTGAAGTCTGTGCTGCTTCTTGTGGTGTTGCAGATGAGGAAGCTGGCACTGTGGTGTGAGCACTTGGTAGGGCAGGCACCTGTGAAGGACATTCCAAGTCAGCCATCTTTAATAAATGTCTTTTAGCCCTTTCCACTAACTCTTCTTGAGACACAGGCTCTATCAAGGTATTTTTCTTCCATTTGTCCAGGTTTGCATGTCTTGATATTAGGAGCACGCTATTATGCTCATAGCTGGAGAGTTTATATTTTAGTCTCCTCTTGGATATAAAACCATTTGGGTCATATGGTTTCCAAAGGAAGCTTTGTGTCAGGCCCATGCATTCCAATATTCTTTCTGCCTCCATCCACCCTTCTCTTTTGTTTAAGACAAAATGGCCCAATTGGTTTTTGACTTTGAGTTGAGCCTTCTTTCCTTTCCCTGCAAAATGGATTTGATCGGCATTGCCAAACTGTCTGAAGTACTCCAGGGCAAAGAGTCTCATGGGCACAAATCTGGGCAGCTTGAATGGTCTCAGCTCACAACCATATATTCTGATCATTGTGTGATGCTGGTAGAAATACCAGTCTCCTATGCCATAGGCAGTGGATAGTTGCAGTATCCTCTTCATTTCATCAGTGAGTCTGGGAGGAGGTTCTGTCATAAACAGAGACATGGCCGGATGGATGAACAAATCTATAAACTCACAGTATGTATAGGGTGAGTGTGCATGGAAGATGGAGCTCCAGTACACCACTGATCTTGGGTTTCCTGCAGCATCATTTCTCTTGATCTCAAAAGAGAATTTCTCATGTTGGTGATAGAGGATGAGGTGATAAATATATGAGGTGTATTTGAACACCCTCTCTCTAGGTAAATGCAGGAACTGTTCATGTATTTTGTCAGAGATGTATGTAACATAGTTATAGAAGATAGGGGCCTTCCCAGGGGCAAACATTGACATCATAACTAGCACAGTTTCATCTAAAAACTACGTTGATTTATATCCCAGAATTGAGCTTATCATATGAGCCAAATCTAGTCCAAGTTGATTCAGGTATCCATCAAAGATGGGAGGATGTAGCACTTTGTCTGACTTCTTAACAAATAATTGATTTATTTTGAGGATCTCTGCCTCTGTAAGTAGTTTGGCCCCTTGGTTGATTAAGTCCAGCAGGGATAAAGGGACCAATTTCTTGTGAGTTTTAAACTGCACCATATCCCTGATAGCCTGAGGGGTGGTATAAAATACAACTTCCCCCTTGGGGTTCAATACTGCTCTCTGTGATGGATCATAACAACTGGCACACAGATAGATGAGGTCAGGGAATTGCTTGACTCGAGGCATTTTGAAGGTTGGCAGAGAAGACTCCCAAATTCCTAGGATATCTGTCCCATCTCTATGCCTAGCCCTGAACTCATTTAGCAGGTGAATGTGGTAGGTGCATCCCATTCTGGAATCTTCTGATATTTGATAATCTAGATCAGCAAAGTCTTGCCAGTCTAGCTCTCTCTGTGGAGCATTTAGAGGAGTGACATTAAGCACTGCAGGGGTATCCATTTTTTATTCAAGTAACCTCTGAAATGCCGGAAATGCTGTTTGCAGGAGTGCAACCGAGGGGGACCAAGGTTGACTGGGTAGGTGCGCAGTGGAGGTTAACAATGCTGACCTTTTAGGAGGGGCTTTCAATAGCAGGAAGACCTCCCTTGTTAGTTTGGGAGCAATTCAGGGAGTTCACGGTTGCGCGAACAGGGTAGGTTTTTTAACAAGAATTACAGTCAATCCGGGGTTCCCGACGCTGTGTTTCAACTTTAAATAGTCGAATAGGGTAAGACAGAGTTGATTTATCGGTGAAATTTTCGACTTAATGGCTTTTACAGTGGTTTTTACAAGCAATTTTTAGAAAAACCAGTTCACAGGAGGTCGAGGCTCAAATACCTGTTAAACAGTGGCGTGGAGTGAAGAATGCAGCTGGGTTTGCGCGATGGGCTCTTTGAAATTTGGTTGCAGGTTGGCTGGTCGCAGGCGTCGTGAATTTCATGCAGATAGCTCAACAGCGAAATTTCCGAAAAATATCACAAAATCGTGGAAATTGGCGAAAATATGGCTTTTTTGGCTTTATTGGCGCGCTTTTTGGATGACGTCAGCATGACGTCATCATGGGGGACCGGGTTGGATGACGTCAGCAGGACGTCATCGGGTGACGTGGCGGTCAACGACTAGTCCACGGGGGCAATGAGGTGGCGGCCAAGTGGACGAATGAGGGATGAGGTGAGCGGATGTGGCGGTGACGTGCACGGTAGCAGGGCGAGGACATGGGCGGGACAGGTGTCGCAATATCGGAACAGGCCCTGTACGGTGAACGGATTGTCAGGCGTTGCTCCGATTCAATCAGGGAATGACATGTGTCCCGGCGTGATGCTGGCCTGACGCAAGCATCTGACAGATATTAGAAGGTATCTGTCAGACACTTAGGGTGCTCCGATATCCATGTGGGCCGTAGATCTGGAGGCGCGCGATCCAACGGTTGTCGGGCGCCCAACTTGCGCGAATTGTAACTCCTCCTTTGGTTAACCTGCGGACGTCGGGATTGCCCGAAATCAACGTCAGCCGTAGATCTAGACCCGGCGCCATCTGACGGTCATCGGGCAGGCAATCTGCACGATCTGTAACTGTTCCTGGGCGGGAAATAAACAATGATTTTTCTTTGCAAACGTGGCTGCGGGACCCACCACGCCCCAATTGCTTTCTTTGGAGAATTTTCAATGGTTTCTTTTACCAAAATATTTCGGTCCGCCAACCTTCGAAATACGAGCAATTTGCGAGTTTTGTATAAAGTTCGAGCAAAAATATTTTATGAAGGCGCAAACTATAGAAAAGGGTCAAATGGGTTTTATGCAACATGAAAGGGTAAATAACCCCCTGACCTTAGGATAAAGCGGGGGAAGGATGATTTTATAATGTTTTCCGCCCTTTGAGTGATTTTTATGGTTTTTGAAGGTTTTTCAAGGTTTTTTCAAGGTTTTCTCAAGGTTTTCCAAGGTAAAATGGAAATTTTGGGTAGGGAAACTGGTTTGAGGTGGAGCAAAAGGTGAATCATGGGTTCTCGACCTTGATCAGGTGTCAAATCAAGTCCCAGGGAGAGAATATTATGGCTATAGTGCCAAGGAGGGGATATTTATGCATTGTGTGGTTTATACACCATGGTGTTTATAATACTAGGGATAAAGGGGTATAAGGAGCTAAATAGTAGAGTTAGTTGGTAATATGGAAGAGACATGAGTGAGGGCTGATTCAACCAAGTTTTCTTTGAAAATAACTTGGAATCAAGAGTAGATGAAAATGAAAAGATTTTTACACAAAAAATGTGGCTTTTGAAGGCCATTAGCATCATGACAAAGCTTTTGAGTTTGCTGCATAAACCAGTAGATGAAGGGGTGTTAGTAAGGAGTAATATACAAATGAAAACAAGGGAGTTAGTCATGCTCCAGTATGTTGCTTTTCTTGTAGATGTTTCAGCAACTTTGGTCTTGAAAGAGACAACTTTTCTGCAACCCCATCTACCTACCCAACTAGTTCACCTAACATTTTTTATTCCTCCTTGGAGGGTGCACTTGCACTTGCAAACCCTTTGAATGCCTTTTCTTTTCATTGGCTTTTTTTCTTTCATTCCCAATCTAATGCAACCCTTATTCCTTCCAAGGTCCCAGATTAAGCAGTTGGGAACCTTAGCTTCTCTACCTAGCTACTGATCTGCCAAGTTTAAACAGTTTGGACAGATTTCATTCTCTATTCTACAACATGGAAATTGAAAACATGGCATGATCCAGTTTAGACTGTTGGACCACCCATCAAAATTGAGTTCTCATCAAAATTGAGGAAGACATTGTCTTGTTAGGGAAATATGGGATCTTTGCATTTATCAAAGCAGAGCATATTTGGACCTTTGATATCCAATCATGAAATATGAAACCTATTGGTATAGGTATCCAACAGGCATTACAATCATTTAAAGAAGAAAACATGGCTTTGTTTTTGGCCATGTAATAAGAAGCTCCAAAATCAATGAGGCACTCATGAGAAGGAGAAGAAGAAGATACATTTAGTGCATAAACAGACCGAGATGCTTGACAACCACATGCATAAAGTGTTATTCCTAAAGATGAAGTTGAAGTTGAAGAGTGCTCCAAATGGATATTATGATTCTTCATTGCTTCTTCCAAGGCTTCCATCTTCTTAAAGCATTTGGATTTGAAGTGGCCATCTTGATTACAAAAGTTGCAATGTCTATCACTATTCTTCCCTTTGTTTTTATTTGTCTTCTCATTTTGTTGAATTGATTTTTTATTTTGAGAATGGAATTTCTTAGGACCCTTGCTTGGTTTATGACCATTGAGAAGAGTTTCCAAGATTAAGAAGACCAAGATGTAAGAGTTTTTCTTGTTCTCTTATTAAATAATCACAAAAGGCATCAAAAGAGGGGGACTCATAGTCTTGTCTTTTTGAAATAAAGGCTTCTCTAGTAGAATGGAAGGTGGAAATAAACATAGAGTAGGTTGATCCCAACTTAGTAAGAATGGAATAGATCAGGCTATCGTATTCTTTCTTAACCTTAACACCTTCCAAGAGAAGTCTAAGGGTCTTGAACTTGGACGAAAAAACTTCAATGGAAGAAAAATTATTGGGGTCCAACGTAAGCAGCTCATTTTAAATTTGATGGGATCTAATTTCATTTTTAATTCCAAAACTTTAGTGAGTTGTTTCATTACTTCATTAGGGGTATCAAGTTCTACATTATGGAATCTAACTTCTAGAGAAATAGTCATCTATATAACCCCACATGCTTGATCTTTCCTATTTTCCCATTTGGCTGCCTTATCTTCATCTTTAGGTTTAGTTCCTTGGCCTGAGGCTATTCTGTAAATACCTTTACTTTGAAGTAAATCCACAATGTACAACCACCATTGGAAGTAATTGGTGATATCAAGAATAACTTGGCATGGATTTTCCATTTTCACATAAACTGAAGTTGTAGATGCTAAAACTAAGTGTTCCAATGGAAATATCTTCAAAAATTAGGTAGATTAAAAAAAAACAGCCCTCAAAATGGCTACTGGATGAAGAAGTTATGGCTTTTTGAAGAAAAGTTGTTGAAGATGTCGACGAAGTGTGTGAATGTATGGAAGTGAATGATAATGTTATATTTTAAACCCCCACCCCCTCCCCCCGTTTCCAAATTAGCTCACTTAAAAAAAAAAAATTATGTGACCTACTTTTATAAATAAGTGAAAGTCATTTTTACAATGCTACTTTATGAGCTACCCACTAAATTGTAACTTAAATAAAACATAAAGAGACTTTAGAATTATAAGTGACTCACCTTTTATAATGGGTGAGAAAACGTTTACATAAAGTAACTTTAAAACATACGTTACATGTGTCTTATAAAAAAGTAACTCAACAAAAAGAAAGACTTGAACTCAAGACCTCTATTCTCTTAAAGTAACTTTGGACCAAGTGAGCTAATTTAAAAGTTTAGTAATTTTTGAAAAGAAGAAAGGTTTTTTTTTTTTTTTTTTTTTTTTTTTTGTCACTGAAGCTTTGGGGTATGTGCTTACTTGGAAAAGGGATTTTTTCCTACAAAACAAAAACCACACAACCCAACATGGACATACAAAAAAAACCAAACCTTATGGCTTGAAGTTAGATTTTGGCGGAAATTAAATATTTTCCTCAATGTTTTTGATTTTTTGAGATCACACTAAAGCGTGGTGGAAAACAGCATACACATGAGAAACATATTTCCTTTCTATTTCTAATTTTCCCAGATTGCAAAGAGTCGTTGGGAAAAGAGCATATACAGAAATGAAAGGTATAGATCCAGTAATAAAAAACAGAGAGATAAATAAACTGAAATAAATAGAGAGATAAATAACTAAAACTACAAATAAAGATTGTATACCTCCAGATCTTAAAAATGACATAGCTAGGGCTACCAGAAACCTTTTCACGTGAAATGAAAGGGGTTCCTCACTGGAAAAAATGCTCCTAACACAATAGAGCAGTCCTCCCAGCCCGAAAGCAGTCAGAAACAGTAGATCTAGGAAATGACAATCAGGTGTAGTTGTAATGACTTCGGATTTGGATCACCAATGGATGCAGCCGTCAGATAGCTCTGATACCATGTAGGAATTTATAGGGAAAATTCCTCAAATAGAACACCAAAGGGCACCACTCACAAACAGATCACAGATCAATACACTAGTATTCTTGATGTGGTTAAAACCCTTAAAGAGGGAAATAGTCCATGGCTTGAGCCAATACGGCCACTTTAGGAAATTTATTAATAAAATAAAGAAAATTTACATAAGCTTCTCTCATTAATGGTCACCCTACAAATTACCCTCCATGCTCTTTAAATAGAGATCATGGACCAATTTGGTGTTAAGCCATGGATCAAGTGTCGGTAATACCAAGGATAGAATGAACCATCGAATCGCTTAATGTCTAGAACATATCGTGACCATTGGATTGTAAGTTACAAAAGTACATAGTAAAGAGCACAATTTACCTAACTCTACACTAGACCAAGTTATACTTAACTATTTGTTAAGGGACAAAGTCCCCTAGGGTCTTAGGTTGATACCCTAGCAGATCGGGGGTTATCTACAAAGAAAAACAACCATTCCACATAGCCATGATACTAGTATAAACAAACTACACAAAGAGAGGTGCACGTGGGGGTCCTTCATTTAGGTAGATCCAGCCAGGGTCCAAACCCTCTTGGAGTTCCTTTCGATCCTTCAACCTGCAAAACAACCCATTCAAGAAAGCATAGCAGTATATGGACCAAGCACCATAAAGAAATCAACTTCATAGCATATTGAAAAGTAGTTAGTTATACAATTGAAACAACCATTAATATGTAAATCATAACATTTATGTCATAAGCATGAAGAATATTAATATCAGGAACAAGACAAGTGTTTCTTTCATTATAGATAACTAAAATATAGAAAGGAATGATTTCACCTGAGTCTTCCTTTCGCAAGCTCCAAGCAGAACCATCCTCCTTATTCGTCCAATCTCAAGCCTTCAACAAGATCCTTCCATGACTCACTCAAATATATCACAACTAATGGAAAGACATCATAACTCAAGGAAACAAGGGTTTCCTATAATGGGGGAAGTGATGGAAGCACAAGGATCTTTAGACCTAATCAGAGATAATATCAGCAGAGTGATTTTTCTCTCTCTTCTCTCCTCCTTTAGGCCTTCTCATTGAAGCCTTTTTATACTTCTCCCAAAGTAGCTTTTTAGTTGGGAATGCATTTGGAACAGTTGGGCCACAGGCACTAATAGGTAATCAATAGGTAAAACTCGTGATCTCCACCTGAAATTAGGAGATTTAATTTTTTTAATGTTTTAATACATATACATAGGTTAGGTATACACAAACCTATGTACACATGCGATTAGCTGAGGGAAATGTCACGTATAAGGAGTAAAACACCATTTTTTTAAGTATTTGGACCAGGTCTGGAAGGAGGGGTTGCCCTAGGCCATGAGTGCAACATCACAAACATCAAGAGTGATATTTTGAGCTATAACAGATGCCCCCTAATATATGAGGTCAAATGGGGTACATGATGGCCGAAATGTATTAAGTAAGTGCATGGAAAGGAAACCTGTCAAAAACTGAGAAGGATTTCACCAAAGTTCAACCTTCCAAGCTACAAAAGGAGATCATAAAGAAACATTGTTTGAGGCAGGCATACCCATGCTCAGAGAAAGTAGAGCATGTCCACATATAAATTATAAGTGGATCCACTAAGTATACAAGTATAAAAGACTAGAAAATACATAATGGATCATCTGATCATGATCGAACAAGTACATGTCTAAATATCACATATAAGAATGTCAACGATGTGGAAGGATGAAGTGGATCACTGATATCAAAGACTGATCCCAAAAGTACCAAATGAACATGATGGAGTAAGATGGTACTATGCTACAAACTTAGGTGCCAGCATATAGAATGTCGCCATGAATAACTGCAACATATAAGGTGGAGCAGTATCAACTAGCAGCAACAGGAGCAACTGTCAAGTGAATGAATGAATGCTGATGCAACTCGAGGTCTTCACCGACTACCATGTTACATTTCTACACCATGGGAATAAATGATCTGAAGTCGACCATGTGAGCAATCGTTTGATTACCAGTCACTAATGTATACCATTAACAAACATGAGACAACTCAACGATAATGATAATGAGTGTCAAGGTATCCAGTACAATCTAACAAGTGTGAATAGATGAGCCGGAGTCGAACACTTGTAAGAATCTATCAATCAAGAGACAATGATGGTTTCCCACTGTCGATAGCAAAGGATCTGCCACTAATGACTGAAAACCCCAAGGTACTGCCAAATGGAGTCTAGATCTTTGCCCCAGAGCAATGAGTCATAATCGATAGGGAAAGATCCTCTAGAAGGAAGGCATTAAGGCATCCTTCATCAATCTAGCACGAGTGTAACCTGTAGGAAAATAATGTGGAAGGAATCAGATGAAAAAATATGAAGAAACCTGACCGAAGCACGTTTCCGGCATACACAAGATGTGGCTAGCGCACGACAGAAACCCTCTAAACTAACCAATAACGAAAGCAAACAGAGGTGAGGTATCCACCAACTGGGTCAAATGGAAACCAAGTTACTACATGAATCCCAATGTGTGATAGTGTAAGCTAATGTCAAACACAAGGGAAACCACTCAGTCAAAGACCCATGATACTGATCGATGCTGAGCACAAGGTGACCTATCAATAATGAAGATAGGGCCAGGGTGCGGCTCTAGGCCTGTCCTCAGAGCAAGATGTCATCGTCGATAAGGACAAGACCTGCCAGTAAGAAGCTAATGGATACCTTCTCAAATCAGCATGAGTAAAGCACCAATATAACTGATATGATGATAAACAAGACACTGACAACCAGGGATGGCCGACAGAAAAATTAGTCAAGGGACACCGTAGAGAGGCCGACTTAGGCTAACTTCCCTTGAACAAAAGCATGAATCAATGTGACTATGTGGTATCATATGATGACTTTGTATAAGTTCGTCATGCAGGAGGCATGAACGAACCCTCCATATGATTGGAAGAGATAACCAATCGAGGGAGAACTGACTCAATAACAAGGTTAAGGTGTACCTAAGTCAAACTAAATGCCACCTAAATGGAGGAGACTGTGTTTTGAGTGCTTTGTTCAAGGGAGACATGACTAACTCTATCTGCCAAAAATAAGTGGAAACATTGTCCCGTTCCCATTCTTTTTGGAATATATATATATTTTTTTTGTCTTTTTCTTTAATCTGGAAAAAACAACGATGATGAAACAGATGATCTAGTTCCTGGGATTAAAACAATCCTATGCTCAATGCAGGGAGGTCAAAATTGGTCAAAGGCACTCAAAGGTGTGTTCCTTCCATGGGTCAAGGTGTGTCAAGTTGCGAAATTCAAGGGAATGCAAGTTTGATTTTGCAGTCGTCATGGTCAAAAGTTGGCTTAAACATTAGTCCAAGTGAAACCGACTCAAGGCCAAAAGGTGCAAATGGTAAAAATGCAATGTAGTAGTATAACTCAACATAAAGGAACCTCTAGGGAATAAGGCCAAAACGAAGTGAAAAAGCAAAGAGGAATGAGTCTTCATCGCATAAGTCATGGCGGGACTACAGAGGACTCCCGAGCCTACTCAAATCGAAGTATCATGGGCAACAAATGTTAGTGAGGTGCTAACTACGATGCCCATGAAAAGGATAGCTCTACCATCGTGTCATGATTTAAAAAATCAGTGAGTGAAGATGGTTTACGAATCATAACATGATGGGATCAACCCTATGGCAAGTGTATCGACAAATGGAGGCTAGTATGCATAATGCAACAGAAAAAATGGCTTCCCTTAGAACCTATATGCCAGTGAGAAAACGATACCTACCATGACGGGTTAGCAATCATGGAACCATCATGAAACTGTCGAAAAATCATCCAAAATGTCCTAAAAATCAAACCATTCTCGACATTCCAAGCTCCCAAGTTAAAAGTTACATGAGACAAAACAAAATCAAGTTTTGAAAAAATTTGACATTTTCAAAGCTTATAAAATAGTTTTTCGACTCACCATTATCATCGTTCGATTTGAGAGCAAAGTAGTGAAGCAAAAAGAGAAAGCATTGCCATTTGCCAAATTCGACAGTTCGAATCTTCCTAAAATCACCAGGAAACCCTTAAATTTATCTTGCATTCAATTGTGATTGGTTTTAGAATTTTTAATTCAAGTTTCATTGTTGAATTATTGTCAAAAATTTTGTCGCGACATATACGTGTGTTGGCTATGTGCAACCCACGTATACGCAGGCCCTAGACGTGACTGTGTATGAAACAGACCTGCGTATATGCCATGAAAACTTCAAAACAAAAATCTAACGGTCTAAATTTGGTTTTTTCTTCAGGATGCCAGTCACTTGGAGAGAAAGAGAGCATTCCTTAGTGGATGATGAGGTTATGAACGATCCTAATGCCCTGCATGCCTTAAGAGGGTGCGGTTTGCTAAAGTTCTTTAAAATGCCAAACATGAAAGCAAACACTCACTTGCTCGAAATGCTCATTCACTACTGGAGAATTGAGGATGACTCATTTATGATTGATCAAATTACACTCAAGATAGAGGTCGAGGATATTTATTTCATCACAGGCCTTTCCTGGAGGGGAGAGGTAGTACATTCCATGGGTAGCTCACGAGGCAGTCTCTCTATCGAGGACTATGTGCATATATATTTCCCGGGTGATCCAGAAAAGGTTGGAAGTCAAATTCCAATCAAGAATGTGGAGAGTTTATCATTGAGGATCATCATGTTCACTATAGCCACAGTGAACGGATCAGCTTCCTTACACCAGGCTTCATGGCTAGCCATGAGCTTGGTAGTAGACTTTCTCACCACTGTATTTGATTGGTGTACTCCTCTTCTCGCAAACCTGAAGAGCCAGCTTACTTCTATCAAGAAGGGGTCCCAATATTCTTTCTTCTTTGAGAGGGTCCCAGCACTTTGTCCTAGAGTATCTATTTCGATCAACACCCCCCGGGATTCCCGAATGGGCAGGTGGGCTGACTTGATGAAATGACTAGGAGGTGGGGACATTCCATGGACTACTTTCGACGATGAATTCTTCTCCTGGTGGGAGTAGCAAATCATTGTCGTAGACGACTACCCTTATGCTGGGTTGGACTTCCAAGGACATCCTGATCTAGCTTTGCCACCAACCACAGCATGGGGCAATATATGTAATAAATGTTTTTAATTTTATCATTTTTATGATTTTTTTATGATTTTTCAAATATAATAATGAACTTTTAAAAATATTTTTGATAGGATTCAAATGACTAATATGATGATCATGTTCCAAATATTGGTCCAGTATGACCAGATGGCTTCCCACGGCATGGACATTGTAGCCGAGGTGCCGAAGAGGCGGCTGTGGACACAGAGTGACTTCTACATGTAGTTCAGTGGCACTTGGTGAGACTAACTCACTGTGTACTGATGGAGGCTGTAGAGGATCTCCCTATAGAAATTCAATGTCATGTGGTTGGCATGCCACGAGACTGGGTTCACACTCTTAGGCGTGTGGCCAAAGCAGTAGTCACATACTTAACCGCTCATCCTGAGCCTTGGCATTAGATGTACTGGACATGATTATGGGCATTTGAGTCACAATTTTTATGATATATATATATATATATATATATAGATATATACAGTTTCTACTTTTTGATGCTTGATTTTATTGTGATGAATGAATGATGTGTCAATCTAATGCTTGATTAGCGATAGAATCAGCTAACCAATTATGAGCTCTTGGAATGTGCAAATAATTAATAGAAGTAAATGATCATTTCAACAACCTCACCCTTAAATACTGGTGGTATAAACATGGATCCCTTACCCAATAAATGTTATTCAATTGTGACACTATCAATTGTGGATCAAGATAGACTACCAATGAATCGATTTCATAAGAAATTGCTTCGGATAGTAAATTAATGATGGCAATATACTAAGCCATATTATTTGAAGTGGGACCAATGCATACTCCCCTTGACACCATCAACTGACAAATTGGATAGTAGATTACCCAAGTTGTGAAAGTGAGGTCCCGAGTGTGCCGACTAGCACCATTGATGAATCCAAAATAGACCAAGTCATCCATCAACACCTGCCACAGTAGACCAAAAAGTGTCGATATCAAAAAATCCCGATGAGATATGTACAAACATGCAAAATGTACAAAGAAGCCATTGCCTAACTACTATTTAAGAAAATTACTTCTTGAGGTAGAGCCCGTTTCAGGACTCTACCAACTTGTTTCCTTCAAAATCAATTAACTCATACGTCCCTTTTTCTAAAACTCGTTTAACTATAAAGGGACCATACAACATAGGATTGAACTTGCCTGCCCCCAAGGCATCCTAATCTTGGTCATAGACCAAGAGAAGGTCGCCTTCAGAAAAGACTCGAGGAAGGAAAACTTTATCGTACTGAGTTTTAACCCTTTTCTTATGAGTCTCATTGATTGTAGTGGCATCTCGACGCTGCTCATCGAGATGTTTCAAATGAAGGAGGTGCTCTTCAAGACTAGAGGTCTTTAGAAGGAGCTCAATAGCTAACCTAAGAGATGGAATTTCACATTCAACAAGAAAGATAGATTCCATCCCATAAACTAACTGAAAAGGTGTAAAACCTGTAGCTGTGTTTACGGAGGTTCGGTATGCCCAAAGAGCCAGATAAACATAAGATTCCAATTGGACCAATTGTTGTTGATCATCCCTTGCAGGATCATCTTAAGGTTTTTTTTCACTAGATCGACCTATCCATTGGCCTGAGGATAATATGGAGATGAGTTCTCCTTCTAGAAACCCAATTTAAGAGCCAATTCAAACATTAGCTGGTTCTGGAAATGACTGCCATGGTCAATGACAATCTCTCTCGGGATACCGAACCTTGAGATAATCTGATTAAAAAGGAACAATGCCAATGTTTCACTATCATTTTTATAAGTGGGCATGGCCTCAGCGCACTTTGTGAAGTAGTCTACGGCCACGATAATGTACTTTTGATTTGCTGCTGAAGGTGGATTACAAGTTGTAAAATAAATACCCCACTTAGTAAAAGGATTGACAGTGACAACGAGAAAAAGAGGAGCTGGATGTGTGCACATGTTCTGAGTATAAACTTGATAGGGGTGACATCATTTGATCGCTTCAACACAATCTTTGAAGAGCGAAGGCCAAAAATAGCCGGCATGCAAGATATGCTGGGTTGTAGCAAGCCCTGAAAGATGACCACCACAAGCTCCACTGTGGTAATCATTGACCACTGACTCTGCTTCCTCTAGGGTTAAACAATATCGAAGGATTGAATCAACCCCTCGACGATATAATGTATCACCAATCATGACATAGTTCTTAGCCAAGTGACGTAATTTTCGGCGTTCATCCTTAGAGAAGGTAGAGGGAAACTTTGAATTCTAGAGATAGACAATGATATCTCCATACCAAGGGTCAAGTGAAGAGATGAGGAATAAATGTTTGTTGGGAAAGCTTTCCTCATAAATAGTATCCTCTCCACAAGGCAGCTCGAAAATTAACTCCGCAAAAGCCATAGATTTTTTAGACTTGGCGGACAAGAATTTGAGATCGAATTATTGTAAAATGACTATCCATCGATTATATTTGCCCGCAATCACTCACCTACTGAGGACAAATTGAAATGGATTGATCGTCGCTAAGAGAAAAGTTTTGTGTAGCAAGATATAACGGCGGAGCTGCTCGACAGCATGGATAGCTGCGAAAGCCAACTTCTCAACAAGGGAATAGTGAAGTTTAGGACATGTCACACCTTGGCTCAGATAATAAATCACGTGCTCCATGAGAGCATCATCTTCATGAATGAGAACCATACCTATGGTTGATTCTGTTGTAGCGAAATATAAAAGGAAATCGCTACCATAATTCGATAGACACAAAAGCGGGGTAGAGACTAATGCCTTTTTAAAGCCATCAAATGACCGTTGCACAAAGTCATCCCATACATATGGAACTCCTTTCCATAGCAAACACATAAACCCTTTAGTGATCATGACATAATTCACTATACACCTTCTTAAGAAATTAGTCTTCCCTTGAAGACTTTGAAGATGTCAAATTAAGGACGGGAGAGGCAATTGAATTATTGCCTCTACCTTGAAGGGATCAACTCCAATCCCTTAATTTGACACAATGAACCCCAATAACTGACCAGATGTAACCATGAAAATGCACTTATTGGGATTCAACCGGATTTTGTAAAATCGACATCGCTCAAAAACCAATCAAAGGTGACTAGGATGATCAGTTCTCTTTCGAGAACGAGCAGCTAGATCATCCAAGTATGCTTCGATGATATGTTTAATGTCACAGAAAGCATATGACATGGCCTGCTGGAAGGTAGCTCCAGCATTTTTGAGACCAAAAGGCATCTTTTTGTATGAAAAGGTACCCTAGGGACATATAAAAGTTGTCTTATGTTGATCTTCTGGATGGATAGAGCTCTGATTATAACTGGAAAAACCATCCATGAAGGAGAAAATCTCATTACCCATACACTAATCAATAATCTGATCAATAAATGGCATGGGGTAATTATCTTTGGGACAAGCTTTATTTAGGTCCCTAAAGTCAATGCATACTTGGATTGTTCCTTGCTTTTTATCCACAGGGACTGGATTAGAAACCCAATATGTAAGAGGAATAGGGTATATGAAACCCACCTTGAGCAGCTTCTCTACTTCAGCTTTAATGGCTGCTACTTTCCTAGGATTAACCGGCCGAAGCTTCTAACGAATCGGCTTGGATTTTTCATACGTTTTGATCTCATGTTGAACTATGGATGGATCAATGCCAGGCATTTCTTCGTAAGACCAAGCAAATATATCTCGAAACTCCTTAAAAAGGTCGGTGTAAATTTGAATTTCTTTAGGGGAACATTCGGCTCCGATGAAGAGATTCTTGATCATGTTAGGGTTCCTAGAGATGTTTATCGATATCATTTTTGAAATCACCAACATATTACCTTTGGCACGAAAGTGTGCTGGAGCCAAAGGATTTGATACCATACAAACATCACTAGTAAAAAGCTCAGAGAACCTCAATCTACACCCATCATTACTTCTAGGATTGCTTCTCTGGATGGTCGAACCGTATCTAAGTAGTCCATAGCAGAGATAGAATCAAGGGTCCAGGCCGAGGCTACATCACCATCTAGCTCCTCCTCAAAGAAAGGAGTAGAGTAGTTGTCTACAGAGTTGACGATAGACTGATATCTAATCTCTGTTGCAGACATAGGAAATGCCATTCCACCAACTTGTCCTTCAGCTAATGTGGTTGTGGGTGAAGGTAAGGTCCAAGGGTCTGAAAAATAATGAGTGCAGAAGAAATCTTCCTGTGAAGACTCCTTGGATGATGAAGCAACATTATTTCTAGCGATAGTAGAGGGAAAATGAAATGTACTCGTCAATGAAGAATACATCCCAACTCCTAGATTCTCAGTAGGTGGGTGAGGGTTATCCACTAAAGGAACAGTAGAATCTAAAGTTTCTCAAGGATCAACTGGAGAATAATCCAATTGATCAACCTTGACGATTTTCCCCACATGAGGAAAGAAAATGACACGATACAGAGTCGAAACAACGACATCCATTTCATATACCCAGTTCCTTCCTAAGAGGAGATTGTAATGTAGGTTAGCATTAATGAATTCTACTTCGATATTGATGACCTTCCCCCCAACACATATGGGAAAGGCCGAGATAATCCCATGCGGCTTATGAGAATGCCAATCAAATGCAGTCAATAGGGTAGGTGAAGGAACAACCGAAGGCGATCTAATGGCTTTCCAGCATGACATCAACATGATGCACGTGGAAGCTCCTTCATCAATAACGGTCCGAAAAATATCAATTTTCTGTTATGTATACTTTATTTGAAAATCCATGTGATGAGGGAGTCACTTTTTGACATTAAGCATGTCGAAAGTGCGCATTAAAGAGTTATTTGGATCAACTGCCCCTATCACAAAAAGAAAAGCACTTCGTTGAGCTGGACAGGATTGGGGAACCTCTAAAGCAGACATAGCACATGGACTCTGAGCCAGATACTCAACAATGGAGTAATTCTGGGTGGCCCTAGCATTAGGATTAATAGGCGTGCGTTTAGCAGAACCTTTCGGTATCTGTGGTATAGTTTCGACAGGGGGTCGCTCAATATGAAGGTCAGTATTTCTGGAAGCAGTTTTGTCCTTGGATGTTTCAGCTTCACCATAATCATGTGACCGAGTGGCCACATGGACATTAGAACCCATCATGAAAACATTTGATGATTTCTCCCCTTCCTGGTTGCCCCCTGTCGAGGTACCAGGATTCGAATTCACGCCAACAAGCAATTGTTGCCCTTGGGGAAAAGGGTTGGTTAACACAATTGAGAGCTAGAAGTCCCTTGCTTCCCTAACAAGCACTGAGCGTCTTGAATCTATGGGTAGAGATGAGTTAAATGGTCTCCACTACATAGCTTGCATGGAAACTTGATTTTCTTTCTAGACTCATTTACACCACCACCAACATTATTGCCAAGTTTATTTCCGTCAGTCTTCCCATATTGACTCTTTTTCTTACCTCGTCCTTTCTTTTTTGCATTGGAATTTTGATTTCCTTTGGGGTTGGAAGTCTGGATGACATTCACAAAGGAGGGTTGAGAAGACGAAGGGTTAGACGATGTGACTTGATTGTTAGGAGCAGTTTGTAAAGACAACTGCTGCAATTCGCTCAACAAGTTCACCACATTTGTGTCTACGGATCCAATGATACCATCCACATGGGGACCTGGATTCAACTTGGCTATATCAACCTTAGTCCCAGGAGCATCAGGCAAATTTTTTTGTAGAATCCCAGACTGAGAGTAAATCAATTCTAACTGTTGGGCTCTAAAAATAGCTTGCTCCTCATAATAGACTCCAGACAAAGAGACATCCTTAGATATTTTAGGTTGTAATGATTTCAAAAACCATTTGAGACGGTATTCCAGAGGAATTTCAGCTTTAATGAGACTCTTTCTCCGTCTCCATTCCTGAATATGATTAGAAATGTGATTTGTTGTATCCTAACGAAAATTGGCCAAAAGTTCAGTTCTGACATCATAATGGACGGGCAACTGGAAATGATTTAGAAAAATATTATCCAAATTGTCGAAAGATGTAAAGCTGCCCCCTGGCAACTCTATATACCACTTGGCCGCATTACTAGTTAAGGTGCATTGAAAATGTCTCAACCTAACCGTCATCGATAAGGGAGTTTGATGAGCACCACAAATGGAATGTGGTTACATGGTCACCCAGGTCCTCACCGCCCTTCCCCTTGAACTTTGGAACGTTTGAAGGGATTTTGGTTGGGACCGAAGACCAGTTCGGATTGTATTTGATTGGATTGTTTGTTAATTTTGTGAGGTTTGGCAAATTCAACGTTGCCAAAAAAGGAAGCCTAGGAGGACCTTGGGGATTCCACCCGGACTGGGCGGAGCCCCCAAAGTTTTGAAAAGCTTGGCCTAGATTTTGGAAGGCACCAGGCTACCTAAAGTAACCATTAGAACCAGCTGAACCAAAAGGTGGACCTTGTGATCCAGCAAAACTTGGAGTTTGACCAACTCCGGCCGAAAAACCTCCATAACCAGTGAAGCTCCCTCCTAAAGGATTATAAGGAGTTGATAACCCCTCATAAGGATTCCAAGCATAAGCTAAGGGAGGAATATTTTGAAACAAACTAACTGTGGAGTATGACATATTCCCTTGTTGGCCAAAAAACAGATTCTCAGTTCCTATGCCACTAATCGCAGGGTTAGTCCAACCTTGAAAGGGATTGTTGCGTTGTCCTGTAGAAGAAAAAGGCATAGATCCTATCATCGGGTTGGAATGTGATATATGACCACCTCCAAAAGGAAAACCCTGAAATGAAGCCAACCCACCCATCATGGATGTGGAGGCACTAAATGGAACTGACAGAATACCCTGTGAATGGGTGCCAAATGGGAAGAATCCAAAACTAAATGCATTGGCTTGGGAATTTCCACTCGTAGAAGGAATGGAGGTAGACGCAACTAAATATGTGCTAGAAAAAGACCCAAATAAAGATGTAGAGTGGATGGAAATAGTTCCTCCCCCTTGTACTGATGTTGAAGTCTTCATGGTTGTAGCACTTGTGGTAGAAGTCATGCTTCCAGTGATGGTCATCAAAGGTAAGTGCATAATATGACCTAGACTTGACGTTCTGTGCATCAGAGTCCCAGCGTATTGTAATACATCTGGATGGTTAGAAGGTAGACGAGAATTTGGAGTTGCTAACGACTTTGGGAGTTCTTCTACCTCTATGTTATCTTTCGATTGAAAGAGAACTTGAGAAAGAATTGGAGTGTTCCTCTCTAGTTTTGCAGAAGTACCAAACCTATTCTGAACACTAATGCCCCCGAGGGGAGGATCAATCCCTGATGTGTCAGCTGCCACGGGATGAAACCCACTGGCAGTATTACCTCTGCGCCTTCTAGGAGAAGGCTCTAAACTTGGTGGTGAAATACCCCGAAGTCTTCGAGTACGTCTAGGCGATCGGTCAGCCACTTTGAATTTTTTTATTAAGATCTAATTAAAGACTCAAGAAAAATGAAAGCTAGGCCAACTAAGAGCACAGAGCACACACTAAAAAGTCCCTAAAATATGTCATCATGTCAAATAAATTTCAAGTGTTTCCACTCCGGGTGATAAGGACCAGACATCAAAATACAATAAAGTGAAGTAAGGGGCCTTCTGAAGATAGTGTGGGATAATGACGGCCCAATCCTACCAGTGAAGGTAACAGAGGAAGTTACGCAGACCTCCTAACAACAGCCTACACTGGTGCAAGCCCCCAAGCTTCACAAGGGTGCCCTCCAGTAGTACCATTGAGAGTGATACAACGTCAAGCTCAGGTGCCACGGGATTCCCCTCTGCAGCCACCTATGTAGATCCCTAGGAGAAGCAACTAAGGTTACCAACTCGTGTCAGAAGCCAAGTGAAACAGTCATGAGGTAAGATCCGACAAGTAGGAGAGGGGGCATCTCTCTTCCTTATCTTCAAAAACCCTCGTGCTTAACTCCCAGATCTGGAGCTTTCCTAGTCTTCCTAACAATATTGGATTTGCACTCACTATTTAGATTCCTATGTTTGACAGTTTAAATGGCTTTGGAGATTTTTCTCTCCACACGCCTAATCTAAAGCCCTAAAACATCCTAAAACTTGTTGGTGTGTCTAAATCGACAATTGTAAAAAGTTCTAGTGTCTTTTAATTAGCGCTTGTTTAAAATAGGTTATTCTTAAGTCAAGGGATAAGCAGAATTAAAACTTGTGGTGTTTTGACACAAAAGAAATTAATAAAAACCAAACTATATGAAAATGCACTTGTTTTGTTCTTCGATGAAAGAAATTTCTACTAGGTTCTGAGAAACTTGTAAGAAAGCAACAATTTTTTCTTTTCTTTTCTTTTACTCAAGCTTCACACTCACAAAAATTAACAAAACTATGGATGCCCTAAAAGATGCACAAATTTATCCTAATGCAATGAGTACATGCTGATGCAAACTTAAGACTACTCTAATTCAAAGAATGAAAGTAACTTGTTTATCAATTCTAATTAGCCACTTAAGATGTTTAGATAGAATATAAGTTGCTAATGCTCATTTTCGTCCAAACACTAAAAGAAAATTTCAAGACAAACAAAAATGCACTTTCACTCGCAAAAAGGAAACTAAATCAAAACAAGGCCAAAGAAAGCAAAACTAAGTTTTCAAGAAGTTTTCTTCAAAAGCAAAAACAAAAATGAATTTTCAAAAGTGCTTCGACTAAGACTGAAACTTTATGATCAAATAATAGGCAATAAAACACTTTGCAAGTTAACAACACAAAATAGGTGAAAACTCAACAAAAAATGTGTTTCAAGATGCTCTTAACAATAAAAAAGTAGCGAAAAGAGCTTGGTGATAATGATCGTGAGATCAAGAAAGACAATTCTCAAAATCATCACACAACAAATTTCAAAAAGAAAGAAAAGTAAATGGCCACAAAGATGCAGTTTTGACACACAAACAAAAAGTTCACCAAAACAAGATTTGCCACAAATATTGAGACCAATCTTTCTTCCCTGGAAGAGAAAAACAGCCAAGATTCCCAGAAAGAAATCTTGTGTGCTTAAACAAAAATGATGATACTTGCAACAAAACAAAACAAGATCAATAATTTCCACAACTAGAGAGAGTTTGAAATCAAGAACTTGCTGTAAAAATAAAGACTGACATAGAAAAGTAACTGTTCAGGAAAGACTCAGACCAGCAGACAGATCTTTAGAAACAAAAATATTTGAAAAATCTTGAAAATTTTAGGGTATACGTGACTATGTCAATGCACAACTATGTGTATATGCTATTCGACCCAAGGAAACCTGTGTATACATGGGTTCGCTTGAGGAAACTTATGTACATATGCCTCTGTAAACTAGAAAAATAGTGTATACAATAGATCACAAGAAAAAACAAAAAAATCTCTGAAGAAACTGATAAAACTTACAATTCAAGTTCCTACAAGAACAGACTACTCAGTTACAGCAAGTAAATAAACAGTTGAGGTCTCATTGGCTTGAATAAACCCAAACTAGGAACAACAATACTGTTGTCCCCAGTGGAGTCACCAATCCTGCTAAGGGACAAAGTCCCCTAGGGTCTTGGGTCGATACCCTAGCAGATCAGGGGTTATCTACAAAGAAAAGCAACCATTCCACACAGCCATGATACTAATATAAACAAAATACATGAAGAGAGGTGCACCTGGGGGTCCTTCGTTTGGGTAGATCCAGCCAGGGTCCAAACTCTCTTGGAGTTCCTTTCGATCCTTCAACCTGTAGAACAATCAATTCAAGAAAGCATAACAGTATATGGACCAAGCACCATAAAGAAATCAACTTCATAGCATATTGAAAAGTAGTTAGTTATAAAATTGAAACAACCATTCATATGTAAATCATAACATTGATATCATAAGCATGAAGAAGATTAATATTAGGAACAAGACAAATATTTCTTTTATTATAGATAACTAAAATATAGAAAGGAATGATTTCACCTAAGTCTTCCTTTTGCAAGCTCCAAGCGGAACCGTCCTCCGGATTCGTCCAATCTCAAGCCTTCAACAAGCTCCTTCCATGACTCACTCAAGGATATCTCAACTAATGGAAAGACAACATAACTCAAGGAAAAAAGGGTTTCCTGTAATGGGGCATGTGCTGGAAGCACAAGTATATTCAGACCTGATCAGGGATAATCTTAGTACAATGATTTTTCTCTCTCTTCTCTCCTCCTTTAGGCCTTCCCATTGAAGCCTTTTTATGCTTCTCCCAAAGTAGTTTTTTAGTTGGGAATTCGTTGGGAATAGTTGGGCCACAGGCACTAATAGGTAATCAACAGGTAAAATCCGTGATTTCCACCTGAAATTAAGGAGATTTATTTTTTTTAATTGTTTTAAGACATATACGTGGGTTGGGTGTACATAGACCCGAATACACACACATTTAGCTCAAGGCAATGTCACGTACAGGGAGTAAAACATTGTTTTTTAAGTATTTGGACCAAGTTTGGAAGGACAGGTTGCCCTAGGCCATGAGTGCAACATCACAAACATCAAGAGTGAGACTTGGAGCTATAACACTATTTCCTATGTGTCATAATATCCTAACAAAAATCATAAGTTGCAGTCAGCTTCAAGCATGGAGATCCAGAGGTAGAAGAAGCTCCTCTAGAGCTTAACAGTAGCATCGCGATAATCAACATTACCATACCAGTACTTGCACATCAAAGAAAACCATCAGAGGACAATAAAAAAAGGGATAAAAGCACATGCAGCAAACACACGAAAAAGACTTTGTTCTTCAACAAAGAGCATCAAGGCATTATTACCACAGGTAAGTATCTCGCTTCTACTCTCTCGTTAGCATCATATGATCAAAAATGTAAAAGTTATGAAAGAGTTGGTTTATAAGTGAAAGGTGGCCAATTAACTTGGCCACCATCATTTGGTCAAAGAGGAGAAATCAGTTAATCCTTACACACATGGCAATAGTCAAGTCAAGGAAAAGAAGAGATGAGCTCGAAAATAGTTAAGCTACAGATGTCTAAAGTGGGAGTTGATTACTAAGTGAGGAGAATTATGATGTGGTAGTGGGACCAACGGTCCAAAAATAGATATTTGTACCTTAGCTGCTAGGACACCGCCTCACTCAAATCATCCATATGAGGAAATAAATGTTGATCCCCATGCATAGAAGAATTCACATTCTTGAGGCTACACTCTAGAAAAGTCACTCTCGGTCCTCAAGTAGTCTACAGGAAATGAAGAATTTGTTTTTTCTTGGGTAGGACCACCTACATGATCCTACAGGAAATCCTAAAGGATCCTACAAGATACATTCCAACACCTACATGATTGGTAGTGAGTAGATATAAAAGGGAAAAATAGAGGTTGGCTTCATCAAGTAGTCATAGGGAGGTAGGTTCTATATCTCCCCACACTTTTCCAAGTGAAAAGAATATAAAAAACTTTCTATTTTGTTGAAAATGATTATAGCATAAGGGAATTGTATACATAGTATTTTCATTTAAAATTTCTCATTCATTAAATTTGGTAGCAAACCTATACAAACCTCCATCCATTAGAGAAAATGATAGGGGGATTTAATAAAACGGAACCCATCAACATAGTGAGGATTCATCAGCACCCTCCTGTGCTATAGATATTCACAAGGCACAATTGGATGGGTTTCTTTGAGAAATTGAGTGGGTATGATGATGAAGCAGCCATAGATTTTGATCTATCCCTCATTCCACTAACTAGGACCCATGCCACTATTGTGGTCAAATGCCTTTCCATAGATCTCGCCCCTAAAATCGTAGGAAAAATTACCACACTTCCCTTAGGAGTGACTTGGAGAAAGGAGGATAAAGGAAATAGCCAAACTGCAAAGAATAAGTTCTTTTTAGAAAGAGACGAGGCCATGGAAGAAAAAAATGGAGATGATCAAGCCAACCATATCCATGGAATGAAATTAGCTACCACATTATAAAGTATATCTCATGTGAAGGTAGGTAGTATGTGTTGAGATTGCAACAAGATGATGGAGCTTAGTGAAAAGAGTCGCCTTCACTAAGTGGGCCCACAGGAAAATTATGGTGCAAAGTCTATTTTTAGACTATGTCTATTTTTAGACAAATGGATCATGTCTATGAGTTGCAGGATGCTATTTATGGATGATTGGTCAAGTTGGCAAAAATAGATGGACTTCTATTTTTAGACAATAGCGGTGACACTGTCAAGTCTAATTATAGAGCAGTCAAATATTATTAGCTTATAATAATATTTAGACTATAAACTTTATCTTATTCTCTTGAAGCACTTCAGTTTGAGCTACAGATGTGGCACATGCAACTGTCAGAAGGAAATACATTTTCTTTGTGTGTCAGTTGAGCTGTTGCATGCATGACTTCAGTTAGAACTCAATCAGTTGAGTTTGGTGGAGTTGATTGTGGAGTTGATGGAGTTGTGTTCAGTTTGACTTGGTTAAACTAGTTGTAATTAGTCTAACTGCAAATAGACTAGTGATGAGTTGTTAAACTAATTATTAACTCATAATGAAACTAAATATACATCAGTTAACTCAGTTTCATGTCAGTTCATGTTCAGTTCAACAGGGACAGGTGTTAGAGGATCAGATTGCTATCAGTTGTGACTATAGTTGTGCATGAGGATTTGCACAATCAATGGGATTGAGTTATGCCAATGAGAATTGTCCAATACCAAGTGATTATAGCCTCTACTCATGTGATTCCCAGTGTGAGTGATTCTTTTGAGGTAAATACGAGTTTGGTTCAACCATTCTCATCCATTCTTGAGCAGGTATTGAGCAGTGGAGGGAGGCAAGCAGTGGAATAAATTTGGAGATCATATCTGATTTGTATTGTGTGTAACAGGTGGAGATAGTGCTGGATACTTGTGAGAAGTATTGACTATTGTAATGTTACATGTTATCAATCATTAATATACAGATAGTGTGGGGTTTTCAGCTGTAAGCTTTCCTCGGGTTACATATTGTGTTAATGTGTGAATGCTCTTGATGTTTTATTGTTATAGATGCTGCTATATTGATGATCAACGTAGAGGAGCTTATGTATTTTGTATGTATTCCACAATAGTACATGATCAGGATAATCTCCATTGAATATGTGTTTATTATTCAAAATTTCTACAGGGGGAAGCACATCTTCCGGAAAACCATAGATGCGATGGTTGACATGGCATATATGTAACTATGACTTAAGAGAAAATTATAATCCAAAGGAGCATCAATAACCTCAATGTCGAAGTGGACAGTCTTACCCATAAGGGTCAATGGACAGTTGCGGTACATGCCAAGAGGCTAGGAGGAGTGTCTGTCCCAAGCACACAAAGTGATGGTGGAGGGGGACAACTCGGGTGACTTAAGTTGTTTCCAAATGGAAGTGGACATCACACAGGTGGATGCATCTTCATCAATAATTCATCGAGATATGATGGCATTATGGACTCGGACTGGTACTTGGAAAGCAACGAATGAAGGTAATGGGGGATGTTTTGATGTATCAATAGGGAAGACAATCAAACGATCGTCAGAAGGATCTACTGCACCCAAGGCAGTTAGGAGAGATTTATTTTGGGATGGGCATGACTGGATTACTTCTAGCGTTGACATGGTAAAATGTGATTGTGCCAAGTTGTCTACTATACTGTATGTATGGGCTACTCGGTTAGAATCCGCATTACGGTATAATAGTCCCTTGGGGATCTTAGGAATGGCCTCAATTTTAGGTTGAGGGATATGTAGTAGATCATTTGGTGTTGTAAGAGGCTCAACAGATGCTTTTGTTTTGGACTCAATGGCAAGTGAAGTCGATGGCTTGTCATATTGACGCGACCAAGTTTGCAGGCTTATATTGGAGGGATTGACCTCATCAAAATTCATCATAAGGATATGGTAGTCACCAGGACCAGAAGGTTGGGGGGGATTGGTTGCTTGACCTGGCTGAGGTTAAGCAGCAACAAATCCTCGCTGAGGGAAAGGATTTGTGAGCACTGCAAGTTGAGATGGTGCAGGATTCTGAGGCGATTTTTGACCTCTAGAAGTTGGTTAAGCTTCCCAAATTTGGTGCATCTGGGATAAGAGAGGACACTCATGTGTATAATGTCCATGTACACCAAAACATGCACAAGGCTTATTCGTACGAATAACCTTGTTCTGCTTGGGTTGGCTGCTTTTTGTTGCTTTTTGGTGTTAGGTTGGTTCCCTTGGGGTTCACTAGGTTGATTACCTTGATTACCTAGGTTACCATTTTTACCCTTCCCCTTATTCTTTTTCTTCGAATTTTAGGGATTGGTCTCACTCTTCTGCACAAACATTTGACTCTGAGGGGGTGGTGGCTGCTGGGGGAAAGGATGAATGGGAGGTTGTGACACTAATGCTTGAAGGGCTAGAGCTCTCAACTGTGCATAAGGAGGATAAACAGTTTGGTAGATAGGTTAGGGCCCTGAAATGATGTTGCTAGCAGGAGGGGCATGAGCGTTAGCAAAACTGGTGCCCCCTATGGATAGCCATAAATTTGCTAAGTATATGGAAAAGGATGTGAAAGGGTTCCAATGATACCGTTAGCGACATGGGATGCCCCTGGTGCATTAACACTTCCAGGATGGGGAAGGTCTGGAATGATGGTATAGACATAACTGGATTGCGCATAAATCAATCCATATCTTAGAGAGGATTGGAGAGCTTCTTCCTTGGTCTGAGGAAAATGGGATGCGACATCTTTTCCAATGGGTGCTAAAAGGCTCCTAAGAAACCAATATAGATAGACACGGTCTTCAAATGGCGGGGCACGACATGTGTTCCTCCTTCAATAGCACTCTTGAACATGATTAGAAAGGAAAGTGGCAAAGGACTAACGGAATCAGGTCAATAGCTCCGTACAAGTGTCATACCATAGATGTAACTGGAAATATGAGAGGAAGGCTTTAGCAAGCATCATGAAAATGGAATGAGATGCAGCAAACTGGTCTACATACCATTTTTCAGTGTCTCCAATGAGTGTGCTTTAGAAAAGCTGAAGACGAATGGAGTCATCAATAATGGAGTTGGACGAACACCACATGTGAAAGGAGCGGACATGGTTGGTAGGATCCTCTCCAACATTACCCTCAAACTTCGGGTTGTTTGAGGGAAGCTTAGTCGGCATAGCAATCCAACTAGCATCCTGGTGTATGGGGTCATTTATCAACTAGATAAAATCCGGTAGACATAACACAGCCATAAAAGGGAGCATGGGGGCTGCCAGAATGGTTCCTGAGACTATTTCACTTGATGTCACTACCGGGATAAAACTGGAGCCAACACCATGTTGGGTTTCTGCACCAGTTGTAGGTCCAAACATGGTGAAAATATGTGGTGAAGGAGGCTCGAAATTAGATGAGGAATCAGATGAATTAGGAGAAGAGTCAGTATGGGGACTCGGAGGGCTATGAACTCGAACCCCATGGGGAGGGGTAATAAGCCCAAGAGGAAACTGGGGGTGAAGGCTTAATAGTCTCTGCAACAAACACCTTGGTGGCGCAATGGTGGTAAGACACATGTGATATGGAAATGGTGAAGGGAGATCAAAGATATTCCTTTGTCTCGATGAGGGGAGATAAATTTAGTATGTTAAGTCTTGGCTTGGCGGTGTAAACCAAGCCCCCTTCGCTTAAGGTGTGCTTGTTCATGCAAGTGTATTTATTTCTTAATCCCATATCGTGTTTGTAAAAAAGAAAAAATATTGCTGAAAATAAACTGAAATTAACAACAAAGAATGAACAGTAAAACAATTAACTAAACCCCACCCAAACTGGGTTTGCAAACACTGTGCTAGTTGGTGGCGAAATCAATTGAAAAACACACTAAAAATGGTCAAGAGATCTAATTGTCGGTGTGACTAGGATCGAATGACACTAGGTTACTGGAAAGTGGTGTAGCAACAGCAAAAAACCATAGAGGAAGATTGCTGCAAAAATATAGGGAGATGGGTGAAAACCCTAGGGCAACAATGGAGCCCTAAGGCCAATGACCAAACAAGTTTTAATATGAAACCATGGATGGTGACAACCTATAGTTATAGATCTGAAATAGAAGAGTACAGATTAGGAAAATATGGTTGAAAGTGTTCCAGAAACTCAAACTACTCACTCAACTAAACACCTCCTATAAAGTGGAAGTGTACTAGAAGCCCTAAGGGGATAAATTCCATTTCGACAAGTAAATCAGAGGGGATCCAGGCCTAAGTGGGATGAGACAGAGGTCAAACAACCCAGCAGAGAGCTTGTGGCAAAACCTAGAAACAGATCTGATAAAAACCCGAAAAACCTAAAATCACATGTACTGCTCTGTTTTCAAGTGAGATCGCACTCTTTTGGGATGAAAGGTGCATTCTTGACTCTAAATCTCACTTTTTGGGCTAAAAATTTTGATTTCTGCTCCTTGATTCTCGGTCGGCAAAAGCAAACCTAAAAAAAAAAAAAAAGTGTCATCTCTATCGTGATTGGTTACAGTGACATGTGTAAAAGACTGGAAAACTTACAGAAGTCAGAAATTTAACAATTCTAGGGTTAAAAAGCTAGGAACCATTAAGAGACTGAAAAAATAAATAATAAAATTATAAAAATAAAAATAAAAATAAAATAAAAAGTAAAATTAAAAAATAAATAAATAAATAAATAATATTAAAATTAAAATTAAAAAAAAATAATAATAATAAATTAAAATGTATATATATATATATATATATATATATATATATATATATATATATATATATATATTATATATATTATTATATATATATATATATATATATATATATATATAATAAATAAATTTTGTCATCTCTATCGTGATTGGTTCTGGTGACATGTGGAAAAGACCAGAAAACTTGCGGAAGTCAGAAATTTAACAAATCTAGGTTGAAGTTGAAGGTCACCCAAATTTTTGGATCTGAATTATAAAACCAGTGGAGTCGCCAATTTTTTTCGTTGTAGTGTTTTCTTCTCAAAGATGTATGAAATGAACCCACTTAATACTGTGGATGACAAACAATATCAACAATATAAATGGTTGTTAAACATTGTAGATCTGTAGCAACTGTTAGAAACAAAACCTGTCAAAGCCCTAATCTATGCCACAATCATAGTTAAACAACAAAAAGGAACCGTAATAACTCCATTCATCCAATGGAAACTAGATATACAAAGAATAGTTTTTACTACAACACCTATGAAGGGAACAAATAAATGTTACCAGTCCCCCTCTATGGGATGGGTTCTTGGCTATCCTCAAATGTCTTCAGCCTTTTAATAGAGTCTTTTTCCTCTATAATGTGTAAACCTAGCAAACAAAATGTTTGAGCTCAATGGGAACTCAAATGGAAGAAAAATGGTGGTGGACAATGAAAATAATCAGAGTTATAGCAGTGATTGCAACAATGAAAATAATCAAAAGTGAATAATGAACGGAAAACCCTTCTATTTATAACAAAATATTGAATTATCCTCGAATAATGAGCAATAATAAAATATTATTAACCTCATTTTTGGAATAACCACTTGGAATATTTTATTATATTTGGTTAAGAGGGAAAAAGTATTTAAACTTTTATTTAGAAATAATAAATAAATAAATTATCTATTTATCATCTCAAGGAATTTGTTAAGGAATAATAAACAAACAATGATTTATTTAGTTATGCCTATGGGATTTAGTCAAATTTGACAAGGAATAATAATTAACTAGTGATTGAATAATTTTTCCTAGAGAAAAATAAGATAGTTAATAATTTATCTACTGATTTTTCATAATTGGGTCAAATGTGACAAGGAATAATAATTTAACAATGGTTTAATTAATTATTCCTAGAAGAAAATCAAATAAATAGTGATTTCTTTCATTATTCTTCATGGATTTAATTATAAATTACTTAACAAGGGTGCTTTATTAAGTAATTTCTCACAATGAAAGCAATTTTACTATGGTAAAATTGGCTTTACATGGTGTACTTCGATCCATCTAGTAAATTAGGCAAGATTATCAATTTTTTGGTGATAACAAAAAGAATTGATTGAATGTATAATACCTTAAATTTCTTCATCCATTGCATGTTCAATTGTTTCTTATACCTACTCTCATTGTTCATCTGCTAATAGAGTATCAACAGTATAGGTTGTAATAGAATTCATGTTCTGATCCCACTATGGGCATGTCTTCTTTGAATACCTCTCTTGATGGAAGGTGTAGTAGTTTTCCATCCCTAATAATTCGACATTCAACACAACATTTGAACTTTGGGAAGATTTGGTCAATTAACTATTATTATTTCTTCTAAGTAATAGTGGCATAAAGGACTTGCTACTCGTAGATGTCTCTCTTTACATTCTCTTTAATTCAGATACTTCATTAATGAGTGACTTTAAATATTTTGTCAAGGTTTCAATATCAAAAGAATCATTATCTTTAGTTTTATTTTAAGAGGCTTAGTTTTTCTTACCATTATCATTAGTGTATTTAGATTCATCATGATCTTCAATCACTCTAATAGTGTGCATGAATTCCTTATCAACTGTAATGGATTCTGCAAAAGTTAAAGCCAAAGTCTCCTTTGCAGCTCTCTTGACAAAGACGGAAGTGTTCGTGGGAAAGGAAGTTGTATAATAATCCTTGGTTATGGAACCATGTGATTGAACATCAGCTGGGAACTTGTTTAATATGTGAGTGAGTCTTTGGTTGAAATCCTTTACTTTTTTCTTGTCCTTCATCTTGATGTTCCCATGTTCTTTTAATATCATGGCAGGATTTTTATCATATGTAAACGTTTCTAAGAACAATATGTTAACTCCCTCCAATTAAGGATTTAATTGGTTGGAAGGCTATGATACCATACATATGCTCTACCTTCTAAAGTGTATGGAAAATTCTACATGTAACATCATCAAAGCGTACCTCAAGCATTCTTAAATGCATGTATAAGTCATCTATTTGATCTTAACCTTTAATTTTCTTATCATGATTGAACTTAGATAACTACTTCTTTGAATGTTTTGGCATTTTATGAGGTTTTTCTGGAAGGGCAAGTGACCCTTGGGACATCCAATCCAAGTCTTGATCAACCATATCTTCTCCTCCTCATTCCTCCTCCTCTTTATCAGAATCTAAAGAGTCCCCCTCTTCACCATTCAATTCTTCATTGTAAGCAGGTTGTTCCTCGTCAGAAAATTGAAAGTATCCTTGGTCACCTTCTAATCCTTCCTCAATAGATGGATGATACCCTTGGTGAGTTGTCCCTTCTAAAGGTTATGCTAACTCTTCTAAAGGAAGGCTTGATGATGCACCATGCACTTGTCTGAGAGAGAGGATTGCTTTAAGGTTCAGTTCAGAAAGGGAAGGAGGGGTTGTTTCTTGGGAGTGCACTATGTGCTTTGGGAGAGCACATGGAATAGTCTGAACAAGGAAGGAGTCCTGACTAGGCTTTAAGAGTGCACTAGGTGCTCTCTTACCCTTGGTGGGCAACGTGTGCAAACCAAAATTTGACAATATCTGAAGGACAAGACAAGAGGAAAATCACAATGAGTTAGGTGTAAAACCAAGTGTGATGCATACCAACTAATCAGTAAAACTTAGACATGATTGAATACTAAGAAAAACACATCGAAATTCTAGTTTACAAACACTATCCAAGTACAATAGACAAAGTGTGTGCAATTGTGGCCAAAAGTGTCATTTTATGACTAATATGTTTGTTATAACCATGAAGTACACCATAGATGTTCTAAACAATCTGACGACACTTAGGAATGAACAATAACACTTGAAACATGCAAAATGACATGAAAAAACACTTCACAACGAAAGAAAGTCTTGATACGACAGTTAAGTAGGCTCCAAATATTTGAATGTAGCGAAATTTTGCAAGTTGTTGTGGTGGCGACAACAACTAGTTTGTTTCTTAATCACAATAAATTTTGTAACTTTAATAAATTAACCCTTATTATTCCTTTATTCAATAAAAATAACAAGGATTTGTAGAAACCCACTAAAGTGAATGTGTTGATTTTTACATTTCATCATACCACTTCCACTCCTTGTCCTAAATGTCTATATCAAAATAATGTGAAAAATAAATTGTATAAAAATAACATTAATTCTAGTTTTGCTTCCCTAGAAATGGCACCAAAATGTCAAGCATAATTTACTTACATAAATTAAGACAATTATTTTATCATCGTAAATTGATGAGGCACACTCACTATATGTGAAAGAATTAGCATAGTTTCCTAATATGTTAGTTTAATGAATAATAAGATTGAATAAGAATGAATTTTAGGTTGAAGTTATAACTAGATCCAGACTCCATAATGTAAAATTATCATTGATGTATTTATTATATTTATTATATTTATTATATTTTTTTTTCAAAGCATGTTCTTCATGCTTAGAGAGTCAAAAAGAACCAAAAAAAAGTATTGTGAACCAAAAGAAAATTTATTTGAGCCATGTCCCATTTGGAAATTTGTAAGAAAAAGGAATTTTAATCTTATGTTGATTCATTAGTCCATAAGATGACCAAGTCAGCCCTCCTTGGACAATTTACCCTAGATCTCCAAGAGATACGTATTCAACCCTCGCGAACAATTATATATAAAGAACAAGTTCAACTCATTTGAAATCTCACTCACTCATACAATAAGAAGTACATATGAACCTAGTGAAAGAGAAGAGGAAGATGAGTTAAAGGAGAGAGAAAGACAAGATAAAGACAAGAAGAATATCCCTTTTTTGACTAAATCTTTGACTTTGACAACTCGCACGTGTGGACTGAATTTTTTGCGAAAGAGGTTCAATTTTCTGAAGTGTTTGCAGGTTGAATTGCAACCCATTGTTATAGGTCCAAATTTCAGAATTTTGATTAGATTTGGAGCAATTTGACCATTGTTGACTTTGACTTTGGAGGTGACTTGGAGGAGTGTTGGACTTGTGATTGGCCTCCAAATTAGATAAAAATTAAGGTCCATCTAACCTTTATTAGGCACATAAAGTCTATAATAAATCTTTCTTTATACACTTAATAATGAATTTTTTAGCTCTAATATGTTCATAGGAAGCTTTAAATATGATTTTCCTATTATGAGTTTAATAATACTTATTTTGTAAAATATTGGCAGATTATGAAGATTTACAAAATGAGAGAATTTAGGGACTTTCTCCCTGCCACAAGATGCTATAGGATGGACCAATAAATTAATAGAATTTCATGGGATTATTGAAAAAAATTGGAGCTCCACTAATTGGACAAATATAGGGATGTGTTTCCTACTATAGGAGAAACCAAAACTCAGTGTTTAATGAAGATTCCTACTGTTGGGAACCAAATCCACTTTTTGAGGGATTTTGGAGGGAAAAGTTGACTCCTTTTAAGGAGGATGCTTCCCCATCACTTTTTATAAGTACCAATTTGAATTAGCCTCTAGGGCCATGGATTTTTTAGTCTTCTTGTGAAGAATACTTGTTATTTAGCAGTTCTACTTTTATTTCTAGTAAGGATGTATTTGGATTGACTCTAATAATGAAGTTTGGTGTCATTTTCAGCTTCTAAGGCTAGGTTTCCTTCATAGGGCTCTAATTATCTTTGGAATTGGCCATCGCAGGAGCCTAAAAACCCTTTTATGCAATTTATTTACCTTTTTAAATGTATTTTTCACTTGCATTACTTATTCTTGCATTTCTTATTTATGCACATAGTATTCATGCTTCATTAGTTGTAAGTTATATTAGTTAAATGATTATATTAAATTTTTTTGCAGGTCATTTATATAGTTATGAGTATGATTCATCCTTAGAAAAACTCTGCAAACTCATATTCATCATTGAGCTACTTGGATTGGTTCACTAGTTCACAATTATGAAATTTCTAGAAGTATCCTGTAGCAAAACAGTAATAATTTTTTTTTTTGAATTTTAGCACATGTTAATGAGATTATTTATATTTTATTCCACTTGTATTGAATCCTAAAAACATCCAAATTGATAAAAAAATTTACCCCATCACATTTTCACTTGATTAGTTTAGGAATTTGGGTGCTTAGATCAGCGTACTAGTTCACTATTTTTAAATTTCTCAATTTTAGTAGTAAATTTCTGTTGAACTTTAGCACGTGCTAATGAAGCTCTTTCGAGTTGATTCCACTTGTATTGAAGCTTGAAAACATTGAAATTAACAACGAATTTTAACCCACATCATTTTCATTTGATTATCTTGAGAATTTGGCAGGGTAACTCGACAAACAGGATTGTTGAAAGTTTCCTATAGCAATTTGTTTTCAAGCTCTTCCCTTGCCCAAATTCACTCCAAATTCATTATGAAGTATATTTTTAGTCTATGAATGATCTAAGACCACTTTGGTTGATATGACGCTTGGTTAGGTCACCATTTATCTTTTACATTATTTTCTTATTGAATGTTGATTTATGCAATTAGTCTAGATTTCCTTTCCGCAATTTACTTTAAGTGTGATTTCCTTCCTGAAAGAGTAATCTAGGACTTTACTTTCCTTAAAAATAGAATATATTTGCATTAATTTCATTTCCTCTCCATCAATATAAATTAGATTTTCTTGGTTTTCATTGTGCTTTACATTTTCTCACATAGGATAAATTTACTTTTTGTCATTTACTTTTCAACAAAAGTAGAATAGATTTTCTTATTTCTATTTACCTTTTGCAACTTAGGACTAGAGGCTTACCTAAATATTTGCTCATTTGGAATTGTTTTATTTCCTTTTTTCACCTACATCAAAGGGATTCAAACTAGGAATAGAAAGGTGTCTGCTACACACATAGTATCAGCCCCTCCTAACTTTGTACAAACTTTGGATTGATAATTAAAGTTTGTAGTCTTGGGATTTGCAGCATTCTTGTTGAAATAGTGGGGTTCATCACTTTTTGGTGTCATTTTTTGGGAGGGTGTCAAATAAAGCACTCTCTTTTTCTTTGAATGGTTCATTCTTTCCTTTCTGCATTCATATTTTCTGCAAAAACAAAAAAAAATGCATTAGGCGTATTTCATTACATTGCATTAGCATTCTCATTGATATATATATTATATATATTCTATACACCAAAAATTCCCCCAATTGATCATGTGGTGCAGTAAGAACCACATCACCATCCATTTTTGTAGGTGGAAGAAGAATATGTGGTAGATAAGTTAGAAGGAGGCATGGAGCAACTCTACTTTGTCAACCCATATCAACAAGGGTTTGATCCTCCCCAACCTTTTCAACCATATCAAGCATCTTATCCTCCCCAACCATTTCAACCATATCAAGGGTCTTATGTTATTCCTTCTTTTCAACCATATCAACACCAACCTCCTCAATGGAGTGATCCATATTTCCATCAACATCCTTAATATCCTCCATACCAAATGTAATGCTATCCATACCATCCACCTTCACCCCAACCATTTCAAAGACCCACTCCCACTCAACTATCTGCACAACCATTTCAAAGACCCACTCCCACCCAACTATCTACACAACCATCTACAAACCTAAACAATAAAGTAACTCAACCCACTTACAATGTTGAGGTACAAAATTTTGAAACAACTCCTCTTGCTCATCATCTTAGATCCAGAAGAGTGTAGGAAAAAATATATTCTCTTTATATCATTGAATAACAACATCTAGAAGAATAATATATGAAATAATCATGGACCAAACTTTATGGAAAGCAACCATTAGCGCATGAGATTGAAAAATTTCTATTATGCTTATCATCAGGTCCTTAATGTGCTCAAGGGACTAATTGGAAAATACTATAAGATTTGAATGGCATGGAAGAAGAAGACATACATTATGATCTATATGAACAAGTGAAGCAAGGGCCTCATAGCTATATTGAATTTTGGTTCCTGCCAATCATTAATAAGGAATACCACTCTCTTCAACGGTGTTTAGCATCATCAAAGTCAAAGCAGTTGATATCTCATATTCTAATATATATCGGAGCATATCTTTTGAACCTGCATATGAGTTTATTTTTTCCATCCTAGTATGTACAGATCTCCATTGGGAATTATTCTTACTTGAAAGACATTTTTTTTTTGCAAGTAGAAGTAGATAGGAAATGATAAATAAAAAATAAAGAGAGAAAAAAAAAAAAAAGAGGAAGAAATAAACAGCAGGTGAAAACCTCCTTTTAGGTATATGAGATTGGTTCATTAATTTAAAATTCTATGAGGTGGTCAGTGGGTTTGAAAGAGGAAAAAAAACTAAAAAAATGTATATATATCTTAGGTAAAAACCTCCTTTGAGACACCTAGGGAAACATGTCTGTTGAAAACTTCATTTAGTAGGCTTATAAAAGAAAGAAAAAAATGAAAAAATGAAACTAAAAAGACTATTTCCTCTAGTATATCTCTTTGATGAATGAAGGTGCTTTCCAGCCTGCAAAAGCAAAAATTTAGCACCATAAGAGGAAGTTGATCAGAAATCTAGTCAAGGGAAGTCAAACTTGATATTTCACCTCATTTTCCCAAATTCTCCAACAAGACCAAGGCCATGTAAATATATCACCCTCGCCCATTTCCAACCTTCACCCATTATTACCAAGTCTTCCCCATTAAATTTTTCTCACTATCTTGTAGCTACTACAAGAAAGTTTTGTGCTGCTACAGGATATTCCATAATTGTAAAAAAACACAAGGAAGAAATTGTCATGACCATATATTGAAAACTATGCATCCATTGGTTGATATATTTAATACATAGATGCATAAGGATGATGGTAACGTTCTCAAAATATTTCAACAATTTCTAGTTTATATTTTTCAAGTAATTGGTCACCATCACCTATAACCATTTTTCATCTTTCTCAAGATTCGTGCATCCATTGGCCAAGATTCTTTATGAAGATACGCAAAAGGATAATGGTCACATGCTCAAAAAAATTTAGGTGAATAAAATATATCGTTTAAGAGATATTAGCTAAACAAATATGCTACATAATTCACATATAGTGCTACAGGATATGCCCAAAGTGCTACTGGAAAGTCCAAAGACCTATAAAAATCCTAATTCTAATAAATATCATCACTCAAACCCTAGAATTCAAGGAGGAACATCAGATAAAAGAGTAAGTTTGATTTATTCATGTTGTTATTTGAGGAGAAATCTTGAAAAACCCTCTAATTTTCCAAGAGTATATCCTGTAATAATAGTTGTTAAAAATTTGGGCAGATGAGGGAAATGAAGAATAGTTTTTTTTTTTTTTTTTTAATGAGCATGAAGAGAGGGAAATGAAATTGTTTTGATATACACTATTAACTCTTCCCTCTCTTATACATTGTAGAAAAATTATTCACTTTATTATTTCCTTAATGACCCCAATTACACAGAAATTCTAAAACCCTGTGGCAGAGAGAGAGAATTGTTTGTCCTCCTTTGGAAAAATCTATATTGAGCCTATGGAGGTTGATTCAACCATATAGATCCCATGAGAGTCCTAACATCCATCCACTCCCTCAGATTTTACTTTTTCCACCTTTATTCCCATTTCCATCCATCAAAAGCATCGTCCTTCATCTTTTTTCCACCTTTTTCCATCACATAAGAGCTCTTTGTCCATCATCAATAGTTTTTTTGTGAATTATAAACATTTTCGAAGTAGCACTTGGAGAGAATTGTGATCCTATGAAGTTTTTGTGGTTGCTACATGAAGACACACAGCCCTTTAGTAGACTACATAAACCCTGTAGGATCACATTTGAAGCACCATACCAAGAAATTTGAACATCGTGAAGCTTTAGGAGACTCCAACACTAGTCTTGAGTAGCTACAAGATCCCAAATCAACGACAACAACAAAATTTGATCCATGGTGGAACCTATATTTTGATCAATTGAATCATGGAACTTCCATCAGCAGTGAACATTACAAAAGAATTCCAAAATACTACTTAAGTTTGAAAAATATAATCACCAGCCACCTCATTACCACCATGAGGAGTTTGAGATAGCGACATCAACACTCTAGCAGACTCATGCAAGAATCAATCATTCATATCACTAGCTAAAACACCACTAGCAAAAGCTTAACTAGGTAGGGCATAGGTATGAAACTCTCGTACCTAACCCTTCAAACCTATTCTAGTTTGAGAAAACATTAAGAGTGTGAGAAGGAAAAAACAATTATAACCAAACTTAGTAGCAAATCAACCTCAGCCTTATCTAGAAGTCAACTTAAATTTTCTCCAAGGATGCCCACATGTATCGAATATTAATCATACAAAGTGAAACAGACTCAAGGAAGTCAGTCATTATTATTTAGTCATGATAGGGGACAAGGAGTGAAAGGGGGTAGGTGGGGGTCAAATCAATTAATTCGAATCACTCCAAGTTTATTTTCCATGCAATGTTGTTAAGAAAAGGAAAGAGAAAAAATATAGGTGGGGCCAGCTCACTCAACTCAAAGTTTTGCATGCAGTGTTGTTTAAAAAATAAAATAGAGAGAAGAATATTTAAAAAATAAATGGTGGACCCACCACCTCTCGACATGCAAATTGGTTACTACAAGAACCTATAGGTGTTGTTACAGGATACAGACATATTGATATAGGAAGACAATCTTTCACCTAAAATAGCCACTAAAGCCTCAAATGACTTGAAAAGAAAGGGAATCTTCAGAGGAAGCATAAGTAAAAAATTATTCCCACTCACATTTGACAAAAGTTTTCAAACTATATCAATTATCAAATGGAAAATTTTTTACATTATACAATCTAAATTCAAACAGTGCAGCAGTTGGGAAATGGGTGGTCTGATTGTTCTTTTTAGTGTGACAAACAATGAAAATTTGCATGATATAATTGGTTAACCTTCCTATCATTTCATCTCCTTGAAAAAACTATGTATCTTTCCTCTGCTACAAGAGTCCCTATTGTCACAAGAAACCCTAAACTCCTATAGCAGTAGAAACCCAAACAGATTTAGAAAAGGAAGAGACGAAGTAAGAAAACAAAAGAAAAAACAATAAAAAAAGCCAAAGCAGAAGCTAAGGAAGAAATAGAAGAAAAGACAGAGGTATAGGCAGTGAAAAAAAAATAGAGACAATAATAGATGGAATAGAGTTGGTGAGCTTCATTTAGCATGATCAAAGGTTCAAGCCATATTTCTAGCAACACATATAGAGTCTCAATAGCCTTAGGACATTGAGATACCATGAAGACCAGCTAAGAAGAGAAAGGAGGAAGTAGAATACCCTGTGATACACAAGGAAATGGAAATAAAGGATTTCAATTAGCAGATTCAACTACATGTCAAAAAAACCATCAGGGAAATGAAGAAAGAAAATAAGAGAAAATAAGATGAGTAGGTTGCTTACAAGGTGACCAACAGTTTCAATAAGGGGGTATGATGGGCCTCCAAATTAGATACAAATTAATGCCCATCTAACTTTACCTGATCACATAAACATTTTATTAAATATTTCCTTTTTCACTAAATAATGTAGTTTTTAGCTTTAATATGTTCTTAGGAAGGTTTAGAGATGATTTTCCTATTATATACCTACTAATACTTATTTTGTAGAATATTGTGAGAATATTGGATAGACTATGAAGATTTGTATAATGAGAGAATTTAGGGACTTTCTCCCTGCCACAAGATGCTACAAGATGGAACAATAGATGAACAAGATATCATGGGATTATTGATAATTTCTTTAGCTCCATTGATTGAGACAATCTAGGGATGTGTTCCCTACTATAGGAATCAACTCCAGTTTTTGAGGGAATTTAGAAGCAAAAGTTATCTCCTTTCAAGGAGGATGCTTCCCCATAAATTTATATAATTACCAATTCAAATTAGCATTTAGGGGCATCTTTTTTAAGTCTTCTTGTGAAGAAAACTTGTTATTTAGCGGTTCTATTTTCATTTCCAACAGTGATAAACTTAGATTGACTCTAATAATGAATTTTGATGTCATTTTCATATTTTAAGACTTTCTTTCCTTCATAGGAATTCAATTATCCTTGGGCTTGGCAATCCCAGGAGCCTCAAAGTCTTGGTGTACAATATATTTATCTTCTTTGAATGTCTTGTTCACTTTCATTTCTTATTCTTGCATTTCCTATATTTGCACACAGTGTTCATGTTTCATTTCTTATAGGTTAGATTGGTTAAATGATTGAATTAAGTGGTTTTGTAGGTCCTTTATATATTTATAAGTTTGATGCATCCTTATCACATCTCTGCAAATTCATATTCGTCATTGAACTACTTGGATTGGTTTACAAGTTCACAATTCTGGAATTTCTGGAAGTATCATGTCGCAAAACAGTCATAATTTTCTGTTGGATTTTAGCACGTGTTAATGAGTTTATTTTGAGTTTATTCCCCTTGGATTGAAGCCTAAAAAAATATAACTTAATAAAAATAAATAAACCCATCACATTTTCACTTTATTCGCTTAGACATTTGGGTGCTTTGATCTTACCAATTCACTAGTCTGAAATTTCTCGTTTTAGTAGTAAATTTATGTTGAATTTTAACATGTACTAATGAAGCTCTTTCGATTTGATTCCACTTGGATTTAAGCCTAAAAAAAAAATTAACAAAAAAAAATACCCAAAATCATTTTCATTTTATTATCTTAGTAATTTTCCAGGCTAACTCGACAACTTAGCTTGTTGGAAGTTTCCTGTAGCAACAAGAAAGTTTTTTGTATCAGTTCAGTTTTGAGCTCTTCCCTTGTCCATATTTACTCCAAATTCATGGTGGAAGTAGATTTATAGCCTATGAATTCTCTGAGACCACTTTGTTTGATTTGAGGCTTGGTTAGATCGCTATTTATCTTTTGCATTACTTGCTTCCTAAATTTTTATTTCTGTCATTAGTTTATATTTTCTTTCTACAATTTATTTTAAGCAAAGTGTGATTTTCTTCCTACAAGAGTAATTTATGAATTTCCTTTCCTAAAAAATATAATTGATTTCATTTAATTCCATTTCCTTTCTAGCAATATAGATTCTATTTTTTTAGTTTTCATTGTGCTTTACATTTTTTCAAATAGAATAGATTTTCTTTTTGTTAGTTACTTTCCAGCAAAAGTAGAATAGGTTTTCTTATTTTTGCAACTTAGGACAAGCATCTTACCTAGATATTTTCTAATTTGAAGTTGTTTTATTTCATTCTTTCACCTGCATTAAGGAGAGTCAAACTAGGAAGAGGAAGGTGAATATTTCACATATAGTGGCGGCCCCTCTTAAGTTTGTACGAACTCTGGATTGATAATTAAAGTTGGTAGCCTCGGGAGTTGCAGCATTCTTGTTTCAATACTAAGTCTCATCAACTTGGTATCTTGGTGGCCTTTTGGTCTTAGTATTGCTCTAGATATCTCATTTTGATCTAATTCTATAAGAGAATGATTGTTAGGTTTTCCCCTTATGGGTTTTTCCCTAGCTAGCAGCCTAAATTTTATGTTTATTATCTCTTTGTGATCTCTACATTTTTCTTGAAAATTGAACATTTGTATAATTGCTTGATGAAGAAGACATTAAAAGTAATAATAATACAACTAACATTCCAAATTGATTTTCAAGAAGAGAAATTAGGTGTAATATTCATTACACTTGGTTTCTCAACATGGTATCAGAGCTAAGGTGAAGGAAGGAAGCTCTAAGATCACAATATGTGGCATATTTGAAGACACCCTTGTAGCAACTTTATATACATCAAAGCTAAGGAAGGAAGCTTGAATATCATTCTCTTCAAGACATAATTATAGAAACTCTCACTTATTTGATGACATCCTTGAATATGTTATTGTAACATCTTTCTCTCTCACTCTCAACTAATTACTCATCTATTCTATATGTCTAATACTCCCAATAAAATGGCATATATCTGCAAGGAAGGCAACAAACATGATGGAGAATCCAACTTCAAGTCTTGGAAGAAAAATATTGATTTAGTCCTTAAAGAAAATGAAGTCATGCAATTCATTGAAGGTTGTGTTCCAATACTAGATAAAAACAATGTTCAAGAAGTAGCCGAATACAATAGGGAGAAATTAGAGATAAAAATATTCTCTTTGAGACCATAAAATATCATCTCATTTCTTTTGTTTAAGATTTGTATACATACAAGGAAGTCTATGATACATTGGTGAAATTGTACTCCAACAACACAACCGATCAAAAGATAACTCTAAGGAACTGAAACATGAATGTCAAAAGAAGAGAGTGTGGCTTCATACTTTATGAAGATATCAAAAATCAAAGATCAAAGATAAACTTCAAGGACTTGGTGAAACCATCTCTGATTCTGAATTGATCACTTGTGTAATCAATGCTTTACCTCTAGCTTGGGACAGTTTTGCAGGAGTCATATATGCTAGAAAGGAAACTCTGACCTATGAAGAATTATGGGATTCATGTGCTCTAGAGGAATCAGGAATGAAAGATAAAGTTTAAACTCAACCTAATAATGAATACTCTCAAGCTTTTGCAGGCAGATCAAGAAACAAGTCTACAATGTTTGGATCTCAAAGCAAAAATAATTGCAACAAGTCTCATAGAAACAAGGATATGTCCCAAATTCAATGCTACGGTTGTCATGAATATGGACATATCAAAAGAGATTTTCCTAATAACCCCAAGAAAAATAAGAAAAATAAAAGGACAGTTCTAGACCCACCAACATGTCAAGGGGATCTCCCCGATAAGAAGTCCCAATTAGACCTCAAACCGTTTGGTGTAGGATTCGCAGTAGTGAGTCGTAAGGTAATGCCTTGACCTCGATGTCACACAGAGACAAGTAAGATAAATCTATCAATAGCAAGGGTGTGACCGCTACATTGAGTCAAGGAAGGTGAATGAGAGGTTGTAACACATGGGGGGTGAGATGAGTGTGCCCCTTAGCAACCTGTAGTAGTACTCAGCTGAGAAGTGAACACATGAGTTAAGATGCATCACAAGCTGGTGTAGGTTTTAACCCCGTACAGAAATTACCTGCATACGAATTCTAAATCACAGGAAAAAATAAAAATGCGAGAGCATAACACATAAAACACATATACACATAGATTTCCCACTAGATCACAAAACCGAGACTACCAGCTTGATTTTTCATTATATTCCTTTCAATGTTACAATACATATTTATACATGCCGAAGCATCTAATACCATGGACCAAAAAACCATCCACAGGGGGCCACAGGAGAGCTTAGTCATTTTTCCGACCCTGAAACGCCCATTGTTTCTCTACACCAAGAGAACTTCTC
This sequence comes from Pinus taeda, assembly GCA_000404065.3. Classification (NCBI taxonomy): domain Eukaryota; kingdom Viridiplantae; phylum Streptophyta; class Pinopsida; order Pinales; family Pinaceae; genus Pinus; species Pinus taeda. The sequence continues at coordinate 49,894 of APFE030424784.1, forward strand.
AGAGCTCACAAATTTTGTTAATGCATCTGCAGTATTCTTCAAAGTGTCCACCTTTACCAGCAAGCAACACCTTTTTGTCTTCTATCATATCCCTCACAAAGTGATACTGAACATCAATGTGCTTTGTCTTTGAATGATAAGCAGGGTTCTTTTCCAAGAAAATTGCACTTTGGCGATCACAGTCTATCCTTATAGCTCCCTGTACTAACCCCATACTTGAACACAATCTCTGCAACCAAACTGCTTCCTTGCTTGCATGAGTGGTTGCCATGTATTCTAACTCTGTAGTTGATAGTGCCACTACAAATTGTTTCTTACTCATCCAACTGACTGCACCTCCAAATAGGTTAAACACATACCCACTTGTAGATCTTCTCTGATCCAGATCTCCAGCCCAGTCTGCATCAACAAAGCCACTGATATCCAACACTCTGTCCAATCCTGGTCTTCCTTGGTAGCACAAACCATAATCACTAGTGCCACGCAAATACCTGAAAACCCGCTTCACTGCTATCCAGTGTTCCTTCCCTGGTTTTGACATAAACCTGCTCAATACTCACACTGCATGTGCAATGTCTGGTCTAGTACAAACCATTGCATACATCAATCTACCGACTGCACTTGCATATGGAACACGGGACATGTCCTCTTCCTCTTCTTGTGTCTTGGGACACTGTTCAGCAGATAACCTCACACCTACAGGAATAGGAACCCTCACCGGTTTACTATCCTGCATATTAAACCTCTGCAATATTGTCTCGACATACTTCCTCTGGTTTAACCAGAGCTTCCTCTTTGCCCGATCTCTTTTAATTTCTATGCCCAAAATATAGTTTGCGGCACCGAGATCTTTCATGTCGAATGTGGAGGACAATTGGGTCTTCAAATCCTGGATAATTTCTTTGTCATTTCCAACCAACAACATATCATCCA
>APFE030424792.1:45902-81754 GCA_000404065.3 Pinus taeda
CCATTCATCAAAACCACCTCTGAGGGCGCAAAAGTGCATGTTCTGAGGACGAGTTTTTGACAAATCTCCGAACCCTTCTCTAAATGCCTAAGAAGGGTTTAAATACTGCTAGCTAACTAACTTGATTACATAATTTTGGGATCTGGTTTTCAAATGACCGTCCTTCTAATAAAGCAAACTATTTATAAAAATTAAATCTGACTCTGAACTATTTCTGTATTTGCTCCTTAGTGCCGTAAGCACGCAACATTCGGTTGGGAAGAGTCGGCTGGTTGCCTTACCCTTTTGTGTGTGCTATAGAAATAGAACTTAACAAGAGCTGGCACCACTTTCTGGTAAATTATAAGATATTTTAGAGAATCTCCCGCTGACTGGGTGTATACTTGGTAATAACTCAAATTTCCCTCAGACTGGTTCTGCTTTTGCTATTTTGGTTTCTGTTGATGAATCAGAAGACTTTACTTTCTGAGCAATTTTCTCGATTGAAAACTGCCTCCGTTCTTCATTCCGGGCTTTTTTGCGTGTAAGTTTCAGGTCTTATTGTAATCATGCTGCTTTTATGCGCCTTTGATTCCGAGCTTCAGATGACCTATCGGTCATTAGCATCTATTGAGTGATACTCTGGAATCTGTAGTCCTATCATATGTGGCACCCGTTTCTGAAGAGATCTCTTCTGTGTTCTCCGAGCATTGGCGCTTTCCCCTTTTCCTTAGATGTTTCCTGCAAAATTGCTCCATGTTATTTTTTGTTTTATAGTTTGCGTAAAGGAAAAGGGTAATGGAAATAAAGATTGACATGAAAGCTTCAGATCTTGTGTGTGCATAATTATGACATTCAAAGTGAACTGACTGTTCGAAAAACGAAAAGCAGTCATTCGTACAATCATTAATTTCCTTTTTTAAGGCGCGCGCTTAATTTTGATTAATGGGCAGCTTTCCTTGAATAATGTGCCGAGAAAAATTCGCGCTCATCGCAGATCATAGATCGCAGATTCGTGTTATATTATTGTGGCATCGCAATATCGGATCATCGCAGATCGCAGATCGTAGATATTATTCGTTGTGTGCTACTTTACGCGATATTGCGATATGCGATGTCGCACATCGGCCGTCAGAGATTTCTTAAGTTTCTTATTTAAAGGTGCTTATGGTGAATGAGATGCGATGAATTTCGTATCGTTCCTTCGTAGTTTGTTATTCCCATAAAAGAAATGTTTCCTTGCTTTGTTGCGATAAAATTCTAAGGAAAAAACAAAAATGTTCATAGAGATGTTTGTTTGAATTTTTACTAAGGGTCCCCTATGTGCTTGGTGTTATTGCTAATATCAAACAAAGAGGGGGGTTGTTGATGGCCACAACACCAAGCTAGAGCTAAAGAGGAAGAAACACTAAGTCAGACACTACAAGATTCCTCTCGTGGGGTAAAATGATCACAACAAGGCCACAATAAGCCCCCAAGAGAGAAAGAAGATGCTACTGCATGCTATGGTAATAATCAGAGTATGGTGCAACACTATATATTAAGGTCCCATTATCATGCCCTGAAGGCTTCGATTGCTAAGGAGAGAGAAAATATTTTAAAAGCAGAATCTGTCAAATTTGAGATTATAATTAGCAAAGTGGAAAGCTTGCACAATATTGCTTAGAGACCTCATGAGCAAGTTGCAGATGTTGTTACACTCTTTGATCTCACATCCAAACTCCTCACTACTGTTAACAGATCACAAAACAATGATGGTGCTACTCCAATTGATTTTATTAGTAATGATATTCTAAGAAACTTTACTGACCAAGCATATGGAAGTAGGTGTTTGGAGGGAAATGATGATCAAACCCAAATATCATAGAGAAATCTTGGGCTTTTAACTGCTTTTGCTTTCTAGGATGTGGCAAGAATTTTCACTATGCTTGGACCAATGGATAATGAACCCAAGCAAGTGAAACCTATAGTACAGACAAAATAGAGTAAGCCGAAAGAAATCACTTGACCTAAATCAATGAAAGAGTTCTCAGAAGATGAAAAGTTAGAAACATACAAGAATATGGCAAGCATATTTAACATTTTGCGAAAATAGAAGCAATATGGATTAGAGAATTTTGTTCTAAATAGAATATCATTTTCCCAAATAGTATAAAACATATTTGCATTATAATTTCTAGTAAAGGATGGTAGAGTTGAAATAAATGTTGATGAAAATGCAAAACATTTTGTTGTCCCCAAAAATGCTCGCAGAGCTATAGAAATGGAATCTAGAGAAGCTTCCTATAGCCAATTTATTTTTCAGTTTGATTTTAAAGATTATAAGTTGATGATGGAAGCTAGTGGTGAGGAGTTGATGGCTCACAGAACCAATCCACTTATGATTCCTTGTTCTACAAAGGCTGCAGAGACTCCTATCAGAGAGATTTCAAGAAATAGGGGTAGAGTGGTACCTACAGCTCTTGAGGTGCAGGAGGATGAATGTGGAAGTGATGATGATGGTGAAGGTCTTCAAAAACCAGCACCAAAGAGGTGAAATAAGTGTCTCCTATGAATTTTGCTGCTTTTTTGGGTGTTTTTTGTTGGAAAATATCTATGGTTCTATCAGTGCACTGTAATTCATACAGGAAGCTAGTCTCTAACTTAAGAAATCTGGTATATAAATAATGCTATCTTGTTCTCATAATTAATTATAATTTAGTTGACTAGCAGTGCAAACCCTCGGTCATGTAATACAACCCTTTAGCCATGGTTCCAAGGCTTGTGTATAAGACTGGAATCACATAAAAGGAAATTGTTAATGTAAGATGCCAAATTTTATTTGTTAAACCATGAGTAGTCTCCTTGTGATAGTATGTTGTAATTTTATGCTTGAAAAGTATTTTGAGATACCACACAAGAACAAAGTTTCCAATTGTGCAGTTGGTTTAATTTGAGAATATATAGAGATGAGAGAAGGGTAAGGCCAAACGAAAATAGATGTAAATACAGAAGTTAAAAAAACTAGCTAGCAGTCCTTACCATAGCCAAACCCTTTTGCTGGAAATATAGGGATAGAGAGATCCACCCAGAGGCATGTGGAGAATAAGTAGGGATATGCATGCTCTAGATTGACTAATTGCTTGAGCCTGACTCAAGTAGGCACAACTCGAAGATGGCAAGAGATTGGTAATATATTTCTATTAAGTATGTGTATATGAAATTCATTAGGTCCCCTTTTGATTTTCAAGGTGGGAGGAATGCAATGGAGAAAGGGAGATTGTATTTGTCCTCTATATTCCACCTATCAGGACATTGGGATAAGTCCCAATAATAAGAGTTGGGTTCACTCATAAGTATCTGATTGTAAAAGGCCATTATGAACTTTATTAAGCTAAGTCATCATTTATTTGAGTTCCATCCTTTAGTTGAAGCTTCAACCAAGATACTCGACCTATTTTCAGCCCTTCAATCTTCCTAGAATGGTTACAAAACAACCCTATTTCACCCATGTTGAATGCCTCTTCTTGTTGAGATCTTAAACTTCAAACTTCGGCCTTTCTCCCTACAAGAGCACCCAAGAACAACACTCAAAACGACCTCTCTTTCACACGTTGTACCTACTGAAAAACATAAGACTTCCAAGTTGCTTCTAGGGCTTCTTTCTTGTTGTCTTATGGATCCTTCTTGTAGCATCTAGGGCCTCCCTTTGACAGCATCTAGGGCCTCTCTGAGTGCTTCTTTAGAACTTCCTTAATTGCAGCTATATTCTTCTTCTTGATGGCCAATAAGGGCCTCCCTCTTGCTATGGATTAGGGCCTCCTTTGCTGTGGATAAGAGCCTTCCTTTTATTGTGTATCTGGCCTCCCTTGACTATGTCTTTATGCCTCTCTTGACTGCATCTTAGGCCTCTCTCTAGAATGCATCTTAGGCCTCTCGCTTTTTGTGGCTAAGTCTCCTTTTGACTGTGGTTAAGGCTACCTTTTACTACAACTAGGGATTCCTTTTCAACTATGGTTAGAGCTCCTTCAAGACTGTGTCTAGGTCTCCCTTCATGACTGTGGCTAGGGCCCCTTTGTGAGTACAACTAGGGCTCGCACTATTGCAGCCTGCTAGCCTCGTGTTGACCAGGAACTCCTACACTATAGCACTCTTTGTTGCTTCATCCACATCTATCTCTACCCACATCCACGAGTCTTGCTACTCTCTCTTCGGGGCTTCCGCAGCAAGGTATAATCCAAGAGGTTGGGTACCTCAAGGATCTACCCCTCATCACCTGTAGTCCTTCTAACTAGACCTCGATGTCTCCCCACCTCTTCTCTAGATGTACATGAGCACTCCCTGTAGTCCCTAGCATTCCCAAGGACACTACGACATGTGCACTAGTGCATTAACTATGCTAAAATGTCACTTTCTTGTTAATTTGACCACGAATATCTCTTTTACAAAGCAATATTTCTTAGCTTTGTTTACGTTAGTGGTTTGATAAGAACATTTCTACAGTATCTTCACTAAATTTTTTAAATTTTTTACATTTATGGTTTTTGACAAAAAAAGGGCTAACATTTTACCCTACCTAAGTAAGGATTCTTTAATAACCTTCTAGCTTGGTTCCTTTTTGTTTAATATAATCTTGGAAAAGTCTCATGAATTTACACTGAACAATGTAACAATTTGGTCTTCTCTAGAAACAATCAAGCCAACTCTTTCATTTTGCAAATTACCTACTAGTTCTGGACATATTCTTTGAAATTTCTATGCTGAAGATGTTAGATTTAGGTAAGTGATACAGAATGCACACCTACAATTCTATTGTTCACCTATTAGACTAGTGAAAATTATAGGCAAACATGGAAGGGTTGGACATGATTGTTCCAACCATACTCTTATTGGCCTACAATACATATATTCATAACAGTACCTACAATACTATTGTTCAGTTATTCGGCTAGTGCATATTGTAGGAAAACTATTAAATGTTGGACTTCGTTGTCTCAAGTTCACACAATAGTGCTAAAGATGCAACTTATTATGTGCATCCTTATATATGTTTGATATTGCAAGCTAACTATTTAAATAAATGCATGTATAAAACTTCTATATTAGCAAAATAACCATCAATATCTTTTTCTAGCATTTTGGGTTGAATTCACGATAGTATGCTAAAAAGTGTCATTTCAATGTCTAGAAATTAGGGTATATAAATGTGAGATATATAATCTACATCTTAGGGTTATCTCCTTTTCAAATATGAGCTTTTTTAGGATACATGTTAATTTTTTGAACTTTGAACTTTGAATAAATTCCTAAATGGACTTAGTAAATACTCGAATGAATGGACTTCGTAAGGCAGTGGTACCATAAATTGTGTTATTTCAAAGATTTGAATTCCATATTTTCACAAAATACAATGTCCTCACTAAATACTTATATGTATAGACAAATTTGTTTAGGATTATATATGTGTTGGAGTGGTTCCTTTATGTTTTACTATAATCCTGATGCTGACAAGGCTTAGCTGACTTTTTTCATCAATTGTTCATAGAATATGCAAAAGATTTCATTGTCAACATGTGGCAAAAATTACATTTCTCCTGATTTATTTTTTTATTGTTCATGACAAGATAATCATGTTGCAGGAATGAGGTATCCTACAGTCTAATTCAATTTGCAGTTTTTTTTTTTCCTCCCATTTTTTTACAAGGATGTAGATTTCATTTTCATGTTGATGGTTTTTGCATGTATCTTATATAGACCCAAATGTTGGTAATGGAGCAGATATTGAGAAGTAGTCGTGGAAATAAACTATCAAAGGTTAATGTTACAATACCACTACCACTTGGTAACAGAAAAAGTTTAATGGTAAGTGACATAATGAAGAGTTATTTCATGACAGGGTTGAAAGGGAAACCTCATGTCTTAGTTCTAAGTCATTTATTTGCATTTCTTAGCTCTCATTCATATATTTTTTAGCTTTACCAGATCAATCATTTCACTAATCCAATATGCATGGATTGTATTTCTCACCCGATGTTAGTTACTTAACATGGTTCATATAACATTCAATTCTAGGCCACTTTTATTTTAAGTCATAGATTTTATTGATTAAAAGGATGTTCATATTTTGATTGGTTTACTTGGAGCTTGATTTAAATTTTTTTTGTAAATTCCACGTGGATGTTATTTTTTCAAGGTGAGCTCTTTGCACCACTAAGGTCAGATGAGTCCTAGAACATAGGTATAGAATAAGAACATCTTTGGCCTTTGTTGTGTATCTTTTATTCTTCATATCATTGATGGATGGTTATTGATTATGTAAAACAGAGGATGGGAAGGTCCTGCCAATTCTCTTGACAAAACAAAATAAAATGGAGTGGTAGAATTGTGTTTTAAAGGGTAAGCCAAAAGTCAATATTTGAAAGGTATAACTTGAGAATGGAAAGCTATCTGATCTAGATATAGAGACACAATAGACCATGGAAAACAATGATGGTATTGATGAGTCTTTTGAGAAACTAAGCTGTAATTGTTAGACCACTGCCCAAATTTCAGTTATCTGCAATGGAAATAGTGACTCTAGCTTTATTTGTATGAATAACAACTTTGGCCATCATCCTATTCATTTCCTATGAATGATTTTTATTTTCAAATTCCAACTAGTTTGTTGTTAAATTAATTAAAGCTTTTATGACAAACTTATAGTTTTCAAAGCTCTTTTCTAAATCTATTTTCTTGAGAAAATTTGTCTTTTTACTTTAGGTATTGTAGACTACTATTGTGTGACATATGTTATGATATAATTACCTAGATAAATAGACAAAAGTGTTGTACAACATAGTCTTTTTTAAACCTAAAGAAAAGTATTTCCAAATACAAAGTTTATTAATTAAGAACATCTTTTAGACTTCTTTGCTAAGTTATGATTATGTTTCGGTAGGGCATTTTATGTACACTGATATTGTGTTGTCTCTTTATTTTTTGTCAGTAACAATGGTTAATAAGGAATCTACTCTTGAGCACTAGGCACACATCTTATTCTACTATCATCATGAAACTCCACGGTTTTCAGGCATGGCAACAAAATCACAGATGTTAGTGGAATATCAAAAGTCTGTGTTGGATAAATTTAATACTAGTGATGATTTTGATTCCTTGTCAGATAACGAATGTCATGAGTCAAATTCAAATAAACAGAAACAACTCAAGAATGAAGGTGAAGCTATTGCTTTCTGTCTAAGTCAATTTCTTTTATTTTTTGGTTGTTGTCATGTTTTGATCATATGTCGTTCATGGTTTCCGTAGATCTGTGTTACATTTGCACAGAAGTTTAGATATCATTCAGATATCTAAACACCAAACAACAACAACATTGAGATTTTTCTTTCAATCAACCTATAACATATTGCATCTGTCTTCATCAGTGTTCTTCCATATGTTATCAACTTATGACATTTCATTTGCAATATTTTGTACATTTTCTAGTTATAGGTCATTTATAGATTATAAATGTCTTCAGAGTTTCACTTCTAATTGAGTATTCAACTGAACATATTGATTCTCTTATACATAGTTATTTTTCCCTCCACCCACTTTTCATAACTTCCATAACCATTAGGTAGGGACTTGCAACTTCGATGTTGCTTTGCTTGTTTAGTAAAATATTGTCGAGACTTTAATTTACTGAAAGTTGTAGAATTTACAATTTATGAAGTTTCAAGGTCTAATTTTTAAAAGTCTAATTCTTTAAAGGGTGATAGTTCAATGGAAGAGCACCTTCTTTACAAGCAGTAGGTTGGTGGTTCGATTCCATCGTGCCCTGACATGATTGATATGGAATGAGCTTTTTACCATCACCAATGAGCTTTGGTGACATTTTTCAACCCTCACCAAATTATCAAATGGTGACAGTCAATGAAGGCCACCATATATATGTATCAATAGTGACGAACCTCAAAGGTCTGTAACCATAAATTGTTGTTGTTGATATGAAATGGTGACAGTCAATGTCCATCATTATAGTCATTATTCATGACGGAACTTGAATGTCTCCACAACACCTATACTTATGGCAATGCAGCTTTTGGTGAGGGTCAATGAACGTCATCATATATATGCACCAATAGTGACAGCCATGAAAGACCCATCACAATAAATCATTGTTGTTCATATGAAATGATGATGGTCAATATCCGTCATTATAATCAATATTCATGACGAACATTTAATGTCACCATAACACCTATACTTTTGGTGACGCCACCTTTGGTGACATTCAGTTTTTGGGGATGGAGGCTACGGTCTGTCACCATTTCTCATATGAAATGTGATGGTCACTATCTATCATTATAAATCATTATTGGTGATGGACTTTGAATGTCACTACAACACCTATACTTTTGGCAACACCACCTTTGGTGACGTTCAGTTTTTTGTGATGGAGGCTATGGTATGTCACCATTGCTCATATGAAATGGTGATGGTAAATATCCATCATTATAAATCATTATTGGTGATGGACTTTGAATGTCAGTACAACACCTATACTTTTGGTGATGCCACTTTTGGTGACGTTTAGTTTTTGGTGACGAAGGCTCTTTTGACCATCACTAATGAGCTTATGATGACATTTTTCACCCCTCGCCAATGTCCCTTTTTCTTGTAGTGTCACTTTCACATTGTAGACCCTTGAAGTTTTTCATGACACATTATATGACAGGGAAACCTATGCTTATGGAAATTATTATGCAATGGAAGAATCTTATGGATAAGTTCTTAGGGATACTAGGACAAGGGCTGACCATTGAGGTAGAGGACTTGTACTACCTCCAAGGTTTCAAAGGTGAGGAGCCCCAATAAGAGTATCTAGAGGAAGGTTGTTTTGGAAGAGATTCATGGAGGATTGGATGGAAATGTATTTCTCTCCCACTATTGGAAAATGAAATGGGAACATCCCCATAAAAAAATTAATATACCTTCCCCTACATAGCATCTGTTGAGTCAAATTATAGCATTATAATTTGATTAAACATAAATCATCAACTCGGGGAGTTAAGCTTGTGAGATGCATGAAAAGTATATGCAGGCCTAATATTGTAAATGTTGATTAATCTAACTAACCAATCATACAAAACCAATGACTCTTTCCTGCATCAATCACTTAGTAGAAAAGACTATAGAGTGGATGAAACTTCCCTCTACAACTCTTAAGATTGCTGATGTTGATTAGGAAAAGATATAAAAATCAACTTACAACAAGTTCAGGAATTCAATCAACATGAGAAATCAAATATTCATTAACTGAATTCCACATATGAAAAAAAAACTAATCCATTTCATCTAATGTTGCTGATATATTAAAAAGATTACATTAGTTGAAAGAATGAATTATTGCTACATAACAAAAATAAAATGAATAAAAGCTAAACTATGGGAGTTGTGAGAAAAGGGGGCCCTCCCTTACTCACAACCCCTACAAATTAGATGAGCTTTCTCACTGCAATGAACAAAACATATATATTTATATTAATCTGGAAATACATTCGAGTACAATCTAATACACAGTCAGTGCTGAAACCAACCCAACACTCTAACAACCCCTATCATCAAAACTAGGACAAAATTTATATATTTACAAAGCCCATATATGGCTCGAAGTAAAGGAGACTGCTAATATAAGCCATTTGCTAACAGATCTATTACAATATATCATTTTTAGCCATACTAGGTCTAATCCATGACTGAAAGCATAGATTAGACAAAACCCATTACGTGGCTCTAGTTGTTCCTCCAAATGACCAATGAGAGAAGACTTCTGAATCTAGGTGGTGTTGTTAGCAGATCTAAGAAGGGAAATAGGATAGCATCCATATGTGATATATTCCCTTCAAAACCCATCTTCCTGTTGGACATAGATATTCATGGAACATGGCTAACCCCAGATGTTGTTGTAGGAAATCCACGACTACAGGAAATCTGAATTGTTTGCAGGAAATAAGATCACACAGTTGTCTTGAGGAATTATGGGCCTGTTTCTGAATCAAATCAAATTTGTGAATGAACTCGATATTAGTTGGCATGGTAATAAAATAATAAACAACTAGCTAAGGAATACTCAATGTTAAGGTAAAATATGCTTTTTAGTATTAATTTTCATACCTTCAGCCTATGACACCCTTTTGGGAAAAATACAAGTATTATAACCAAGATAGGTATAGTAGGGATTAATGATAATCAAAATGGGAGAGGTAAAGTATAGAAAAAGGTGTCAAAATTAGGCAAAACCAAGCCCCAACATCTCCCCCAAACCTAAGTCCTTGCATGACCCTTATGCAAGAAAAATTGTTGTGTCTCCTTAAAAAGAAAAAGGAAATCATTCCTTATCCTGAGCTGCATCTACTGCAACCAACTAATTGGCTACCTCCTCTAAGTGGTTCAACTGGTTACCACTAGATTGTATAGGAATTTGACCCTTGTATAGTTCATTCTTCTTTTTTAGATCGTCGATCTTAGCAAACTTTCTTCTTTTTCATAATTCAGGCCATTTTCTAGAGCCACTCTTCATGCTCCTTTTGGATATGCAGGTTGTTCGCCTCAAGGGTCTCGTTTTCCTTTCTCAAAGCTCTCCCCAAAATGGTAAGCTCGGTGATGACGTCTTCCAATTCCTGCAGAGGTCGTCTCTTTTGAGGGGTTACCTCCCATCCCTATTGTCCTTGGAGAGATTGAGGGGACTCAAGGTCGCCCTCTACTTGATGTTCCTCTTCTATGTTATTCCCACTTCCATGCAATGGGGAGTCCTGAAAGAACATTGCTTCCTCACCAAGAAACTCAGCTGACTCAATCTTCTCTTTACCTTTGGGTGGGTGATGGTGTTTTTCCTTCTTCTTATCCGATGTATTTGGAAATACTTCTACATCCACGGTATATTTTATTGCCAGCTGAACAACATGAATTTTGGTAAATCCTTTTTCTGAGGTGGAAGTACCATTCTTCGACTTCGGCTTTTGGCCCATAATTCCCCTATCACCACCACCTCCTCATCTTTTTCTACTTCCTTCATCTATAGCCCGAGAGTCTGAGGCTTCTTCTTCTTCTTTGGTTTCTCTTCAGGTTTCTTCTTAGTGGGCTTTGAAGAATCGAGGTTGTCCTTATTTTCCTTCTTGACCAGTGGATTCTGATTCTGTGACTTTTTCTTTGCTTTTTCCACTGGTTTTTCTACTGTAGACTCTAAAGGGTCAGAGTTTTTCTCCTCTTCATCCCCTTTTATTTGTAGCCCATGCGTCTGTAGCTTTTCGTCGGTTGATCTTCTGGTGCTTCCTCCATAGAATCTAAGGAATCATAATCCTCATTCTCTACAAAATAGTTTTCAACCAAGAACTCCTCCCATGTTTTCTTTTTCTCTTTCAAAACCTCCACCAATATCATTTTCACCAGCCCATGGTGGTAGAGGTTTTCCTCTAAATTGATCCCCCTTTCCTTGGAAATCATCGACATCTTCATCAGAAACATCCTCAAGTAATAGGGAAAATTTAATAGCTTGTCATTGAAATAGGCGAGGAGCCGAATATGAAACCAGAATGCAAGCCTGAAGCGACCTTCACATGTGATGTATTTCTGCAGGAAAAATAAAAATTCCAGTACTTACTCTTCAAGAACTCCTGCGAAATTCCCTCAGTCTATTCAGGGTGTGAATGATCTCTGTGGAGGAAGGGTGTGCATAAACTCTTGTTGAATCGTTGTTTATTGAACCAACATTCTCACAACTATGAAATCCTGCATTGCTCGCGCTACCAAACACTCAGTCAACCTGAATTGAACATCCCCAACTTGAGCCTTATTACCGTTCAGGTTTAGGAAAAATTATTTTGTAACCTTCGAGTTGTGGCATTCAGTAGTTGGAAAAATGGTAGCAACCCTACTCTTTCCAATCTCACCTTGTTGTGAGGGTCAACCTCCAGTAACTTAGGCCCATGCAGCTCAAAGCATACAGGGGCATGTAGTTTCGACATGGTGAAAGACTGCAAGACAGGTCGTATTCACTACTTTGGAAATATCGACTTAAGCTTTGTAATAGAATTGCACGACAAGGAATGGCTTATTATAGAAGGTGATCACAAAGCATGATATTTTCGAGAGATGAGTCGTGATCATGATTTTCATCATGATTTTACATGTAGGAAGATATCAGGAGTACATATAATGATCGTGTCTGAATCATGGAGATCAAGCGAAGATCTAGAGTCATAATTCACCGAACTACGGTTGAGTTTTTCCGCAAGGGTGACCATAGCCAAAAATTCATGCAAATATTTAAAATAAAAGCATTAATTACCCTTTACCTCATGCATCCCATTGTTAGTACTTTACCTTTATACCTTCCAATGATCAAGTACTTCAGATGACACGTGCATGTCCTTGAGATGATAACCCATCTAATAATTAAATCATATATATGATTTCACAATTCATGACCTCAACTAGTATTTAAAAATCTATCAGTACTTTTAAATCATTTTAAATTAATGCTCTTCCTATGCTTTTTGTCTTTGTTTTTTAGAAAACTAGGGTGCCACTGTAGGAAATGGAACTAGGACTGGTGAACTTTCTGCAAGAAATGGAATCGCAACTGCTAAGTCTTCTGGAAAATCGAACCATGACTTCCAAAACATCTATAGGAAATCGGGCCATGACTTGCAGAGCTTCTACAAGAAATCGGACCATGACTTGTGGAGCTTCTGCAGGAAATCGAACCACCAACTAACACTTCTCCCTCATTTGTTTACAGTTCACTGCACATGAATAAAGGGTGTTGATGTCGAATGTGCAATGATCTCATTGGATTACGAGCCATTGAGGTCAACTGTTAACCAATGTGAGGCCCATCACCTTTAATGAGAGAGAGGACCAAGGTACCCTGATGCATCCTATCAGGTGTGAATTAATGTGTTGATGTCGAACCCCCTATAGGATCCAGCAGTCAAGGAGCCGTAGTGATTCCCCATTGTTGTTGGTGAGATAGCCTGTCATTAGGGCATACAAGCTTCAAGGCATCATAAGGCTCTGATCTTGCACCCAAACAACTTGTTGGTATCAATGGGCCAAGATTGTTGGAAGGAGGGCCTTAAGAAATCCCACATTTGTACAACACGAGTAATCCAGATTTAGCTGAAACAAAATTTTATTTAGAGAACCTGCTGACCTATAATTTTAACGAGCCCAGGGTAGTCCATGCTTGCTAGATTTCATTTTTAGAGAGTCTAAAATATTTGGAAAAGAAGACTCCAGGGGGTTCCCTTTCCGTAATTAGTCCACTGGGCATAGAAAAAGGAATAAACCTATATCCAATAGTCATTTGTCTCATGTTTTACCGAGCATGAGGAGGAACAAAGTGAGCTCATTGTATCAGCAGGAAATCAAGAAGAGATAGTGGAGGGAATGATCCCTTCTCTCACCATCTCTAGCTCTCTTTTCTTCACAATTTCTTCCACAAATTCCTCCTTAGATTGGGTTTTTTTATATAGTTTGAGTCTGTGCCCATTTGCTAAGAAGGTAACATTTTCATCATCAATGGTTTTAAACCGAACATATCCATTATCAAAAACTTTCTCAATTTCATAGGGGACCAGCCAATGTGTGTTAAATTTTCCTTTAAAGTTCTTAAATTTATAATCATACAACAATTCCCAGTCTCCCTCTTTGAACTGCTTCTTTTTAATGTATCTTTCATTCCATTTAGCCTATTGTTGTTGAATCAAGTCAGTATCCAAAAAAGCATCCTGCCTAATTTCATCCAAATCATTGAGCTGCAAGATTATTTGTTGCTGAGCTTCATCAAGTTTTATCCCCAAATCTACTATCATTTTAAAAAAATTTATTCGAAATTCAATGGCCAATAAAACTTGCTTTCCATACACCAATTCATACGGAGAAAATATAGTGGTACGGTAGGCCCACAATGCTTCAGGAAGTCAGTGAGACAAATCATTCTTATGTAATTGCACTGTCTTGGTAAGGATTGTCTCCAACACCTTATCTGTTGATTCTACCTGCCCATTGGCTTGTGGATGATAAGGGGTGGACTTTCAGTGAGTAATTTGATATTTCTGCATAATTCTCTACATAGGATTTGATATAAACTGAGTACCTTGATCAATGACTATTTCTCTAAGTACCCCAAATCTTACAAAAATATCAGAGAAAAGAAACCTACCACTATTTTCTCTATTTCTCTAGGTAATGCTCTTGCCTCCACCCACTTCATAACATAATCAATACAAACTAAAATATACTACTTACCTTTGGACATAGGGTTGATGGGACCTACAAAATCAAGAGCCCACCTCTCAAAGTGTTCTATGAGAACCTATGGCTGCAAAGGCATCTCATCTGATTGTACAGGCCACCCCATTCTCTCGTAGTTGTCGCACTTTTAGACATATTCCCTTGCATATTTGGAAAGACTTGGCCAATAGTAACCTGAGTGAAGAATCTTGTAGGTTGTTTTCTTTTCTGAAAAATTTCATCCACATGGTTCATCGTGACAAGCTATCAAAATGTCATAAATCTCGTCTTCCCAGACACACCTGTGGATAATCAAATTAGGTCCAATGAAAAATATATCTCCCCTAATCCAAGAGTAATCAACACTTTTTCTAATAATTCTCTTTTTCTGATTAGATGAAAAACAAGGAGGCAACTTTCATATAGCAAGGTAATCGGTCATGTCTACAAACCAAGGTGTTTTAATAGAAATAGAAAACAAAATTTCGCCAGGAAAGCTATCTTTAACAAGAACATCATCACCTGCATGGTTGAGTCTAGATATGAAATAAGCTACCTAATTTTCCTTTCCAGACCTATCCAATACTGTGATGTCAAATTCTTGTGGCAACAAAAGCCACCTAGTAATCTTGCCATTAGTAACTTGTTTATTCATGAGATATCGAACGACAGAGTGATTGGTGTGTACAAAAACCTCATAGCCCGTGATGTAATGTCTAAAATTATTAATAGTGTAAATCATAAGTAATTCTTTTTCAGATACCATATAATTTAGTTCTATAGGAGTTAAGTTTTTACTAACATAATAAATAACATGGGTTACTGGATATTCCTATTGTCCCAATACTTCTCCTATGGTTGAATCAGAGGCATCAGTGGAAATACAAAAAGGCAATTTCCAATTTGGGCATATCAATACTAGTGTTGAAGAAAGTGTTTCCTTGAGTGTATCAAATGCAGCTTGACACTCATCATCCCAATGAAATTCAACTTCTTTAGTCAACAATATAAATAACGGAGAGGCTACTTTTGTAAAATTTTCAACAAACCTTCTATAGTAGCCTGCATGTCCAAGAAAACTTCGGACTCCCTGCTGATTGGTTGGTGGGGGTAGCTTTGCAATGACTTCAATCTTTGCCAGATAAACTTTTATTCCTGCAGCAAAAACAAGATGACAAAAAACAATACCTTCATTCATAATCATAAAACATTTTTCATTACTTAATGAGAGGTTAGTTTCTCTACATCTCGGAAAAAATTTCTCAAGATTATGTAAAGCTTCTTCAAAAGTATCACCCATGAATGTAAATTCATCCATATAAACTTCTACGCAATCATGCAAAAGTTCAGAAAAAATACCGAGGACCGCCCGCTGGAATTTGATTGGTGTGTTGCATACACCAAATGGTAGTACCCTATATGCATAGGTTCCCTAGGGATATGTGAATGTAGTCTTTTCTTGGTCTTCCGAAGCTATCCTAATCTGATTGTATCTACTCAACCCATCTAGGAAGAAAAAATACTTTTTTCCAACCAAAGTGTCCAGCACTTGGTCTATAAAAGAAAAGGGAAAGTGATATTTCAAGGTGGCCTTGTTTAGTTCATTGTAATCTACACACACTTTCCATTTTCCATTCTTTTTGGGGAAAATAACCAACATAGATACCCACTGGCTATCTGAGATAGGATGGATGAACCCTACATTTAAAAATTTCTACAATTCATCTTTCACAATTTCCCTTAAAGTGGGGTGCATCCTCCTTTGTGGTTGTCTCACAGGCCTAACTTTCTCTTCTATATAAATAATATGATTAATGCATGTCTCTGGGTGAATTCCTCTCATATCTGTATATTCCCAAGCAAAAGTATCTGAAATTTTTTCAATGCCTGGAATAAATTTTTTTCCTGTTCAAGGGTTAAGGCGGAATTAATATCAAAATTTTTTGAGGAAAAATTTCAACCACCTTACTCCCCCATTTAGTCATGGAATATGCAGGAAATGCAGATAATAAGGCTGAATGTAATTCAATTGCTATACCATATCCATGAAAATATTGCAGATTAGTAATGAGATCTAAATTATGAATAGACTTCCCTTCTTCTTGCTGCAAAAAATCAAGATCAGAAATACAACAATTTATCAAATTTTCTTCTGAATTTTCTTTAAGGTTCATGGCTTGGGAAATTGTCAAAACTAGTCAAGCACATTCTGAATCATGCTCTTCTTCTTCAACCCAACGTGTATTTTCTGATTTCAAGAGAGGTTGAGCGAGGGGATACAAATTAATGTGCTTTGTTTTAGTCCCATGAGTGATGGTCATATTTCCAAACCTACATCCTATATAAGCATCTGTCGTGGCTAACCATAGTCTCCCCAAGATCAAGGATGCCCTCCTAAGTTATTTTTGGGTTGAAGAACATAAAAATATGTAGGGTACTTCCAGGAATCTAATGAGATGATAGTGTATTCTAATACCCCCTCCGGCTTTACCTTAAACCTGTCTGCTAATTCTAACATGGTAGGAGTAGGCAATAAGTCAAAGATTCCTATTTTATATAAGGTCTCCATAGTCATCACATTAATGGCTGCACCTAAATCAGTTAAATTGTTTTTTATAGGTTATCCATTGATAAAGGTGGTAACCACAGGGATTCCAGGGTTTGCATATTTTTCAGTAACAAATCTAGTAGACATTAAACTTGCAAGCTTTCCACCTGCTTGAATTATAGAGAGTTCTTTCTTTTGTCTTCCTAGTCTCTTGGTACATATCTCCCTTACTGTTTTAGCATAGATTGGGATATCTTTAATTTCTTGCAACAATATGATATTAATGCATACATTTCTCAATTTAAACACAAGATCAAACTCAGGCCGCCTTAGTCTCATTTCTAACCTCTCTCAAAAAGGAGATTGGGTCATATGGGATGAGGAATGTTCTTGCAGCATTGAAGTAGGTTTCTCTACTGGTTCAGATGTGGTTTCAACTTCAAGAATTTATAGAGATTATTCCTCTACAATCTCTTCAACTCTTCCTAGTTGATTCACCACTTTTCCTGACCTCAATAGGATTTCGTGCAGTGACACAGGAAATTCTTGTAACACAGGAATAGAAATTTCCTGCAGCGACTGTGGTATAATACTGTAGATAGGAAAAGTGGGATATCTGACCAATGTAATGCTGTGAGCAGATTGGATGGTTTTATTATTGGGGTTGGACATTGGTTGGGTAGGAATTTGTATAGGAAGAGATCGATTTGTGAGGCAGGAAACTAATGCTGTTATTGTTAAGGTTGAGTCATTTGTTATTGTGTAGGCTACGGAGGATAAAAGTTTTGAGAAGGAAAATTCTAAGTGGTAGGGTAAGAAAATTTCCTCTTCCAAGGTTTTTGTGGAGGCCAGGTCTGCCAGGGCATTGGAATATTCCACATCTGATTTTGGTTATAAGGAACTTGAAAATGTGACTGAGCCATACCTGTAGCACGTGGTTTCCATGATCTTTGAGGTTCCATTGCAGAAAGTGCGTTGACATCTCCTTGACCTACTAGATATGCTACTTTGATTTCTAGAAGTGAAGGACATTGATGAGTAGAGTGTTCTACTTCACAGATTTGTCATATCTATATTCTATCTACAGAACATTCCCTCAAGGCATGCTTCTTCCTGCATTTCAAACAGAACATGACCAGGGCTTTTTCCAGTTCCTCCTATTTTTTCCTATTTCTTCTTAACGTGCAAAACATCCAATTGAGAAGATAATGTGCTAATAATATGAGGCTTAAAAATTTCAAATAAATTACCCATTTTGGCTCTGGTTACTCCAGCTTCAGCAACTAACTTGACAAGCCTGGGAGTAGTAACTCTTGTTCCTCCTCCAACTTTAGAATTCCCTCTTGAATATCAAGGACATATCTCACATACTTCATCATAGCCCAGCTTTGATATGTCACCTCCTCCCATTAGGTTCAAGATCTCCAGATATTTTGGTCTAATTGATTTGAGAAAAATTGTTCTTTTAGTATCCTTACTCAATTGATTCATTTTATACGTTTGCAAATTGTACTAAAATCTCTCCACCAAGTCCTCAGGGCTCTCCCCCTCCTTTTGAGTCTTGCGATAATCTTGATACTTTCTTAAGAATACCTTTCTAATTTCCTCCCAAGTTGTAATGGAGTTTGAAGCCAACCCCATGAACCACCTGAGAGTCACATCCTTCAATGTTGTAGGAAACAAATTTAGTTTCTAAGCACTAGAATAATAGTCATAGGTCTTGCATAACACATCGAATTTGAATAGAAAGGCATCAGGATCTTCACTAGGAATCCCATGAAAATTAGGCAAGGCTGAAGAAGGAATATTCTTCATCTGATTAGTTCCACCAGCCTCCCTGATAGGGAATTCAAATGTGACCAGTTCTTCTTCCTTCTCATTGTATCCATTTGCGTGACCAATCCCCTCTTCATGGGCCATTCTGGACCAAATGGAAGTGGGGGCTTTGTAGACTATAGATCCTACAAAATCAATGGTTTGGATTTCTAGTTCTTGAACATGATTGTCAAGGAATTCCTTTTCAAGCTGATGATTGAGTAGAGATGTTATTTTCCTTGTGACAGGAGATTCAAAACGGGTAGAAACATAAGATTTTCCTACAGAAGTTGCTACAGTAGAAGCAAGAATATGTTTTGGGCTCTTTTCAAGAACACTAACCTCCTAACGAGTCTCTTCTTCTCTTGCTGCGTTATTTCTTGTAGACTTCCCTTTCCTTACCAGTGTATTAGTAAATGAACTGGTTCTCACACCACAACAATAGACATTTGTAGATGTTGGACCCATTAATCTACTATGAAAACAAATTCAAAAGAAACTTCTTGTCAAACAATCAGGAAAAGGCTTTAGCGAATCTCTAACCTCCTCCAGTGTGTGGGCTTTTCCCTTCGTCTTACCACTTTAACTCTCCCAGTCCTGAAAAATTACAAACAATGCATGTAATAAAAAAACACTTCAGTATTATCCCTTTAGCACCTCCCTAACAATGATTCCAAAATGTTGAGTCAAATTATAGCATTATAATTTGATTAAACATAAGTTATCAATGCAAGTAGGTAAGCTTGTGAGATGCATGCAAAGTATATGCAGGCCTAATACTGTAAGTGTTGACTTAGCAGCAAAGACTATAAAGTGGATGAAACTTCCCTATATAGCTCTTAAAATTACTGATGATGATTAGGCAAACATATAAAAATCAACTTACAACAAATTCAGAAATTCAATTAACACGAGAAATCAAACCTTCGTTAACTGAATTCCACATATGAAGAGAAAACTAATTCATTTCATCCAGTGTTGTTGATATATTGGAAAGAGTACATTAGTTGTAAAATTGAATTATTGCTACATAGCAGAAATAAAAAAACTATGGGAGTTTTGAGCAAAGGGGGCCCTCTCTTACTCACAACCCCTTCAAATTAAAAGAGCTTGCTCACTGCAATGGACAAAAAATGTATCTTTATATTAATCTGGAAATATAGTCAAGTACAATCTAATACACAGTAGTGCTGAAACCAACCCAACACTCTAACAACCCCTATCATCGAAACTAGGACAAAATTTATACATTTACAAAGCCCATATATGGCTTGAAATAAAAGAGACTACTAATGTAAGCCATCGGCTAATAGATCTATTACAATATATCATTTTTAGCCATACTGGGTCTAATCCATGACTAAAAGCATGGATTAGATGAAACTCATTATGTGGCTATAGTTGTTTCTCCAAATGGCCAACAAGAGAAGACTTCTGAATTTGGGCGGTGTTGTTGGCAGATTTGAGAAGGCCAATAGGATAGCAACCATATGTGATATATTCCCTGAAAAACCCATGTTCCTGTTGGACCTATATATTCATGGAACATGGCTAACCATCGATGTTGCTGTAGGAGATCCATGCAGTTACAGGAAATCTACGACTGCAAGAAATCCAGAGTGTTTGTAGGAAATAAGATCACGTAATTGTTTGCAGGAATTATTAGCCTATTTCTGAATCAAAGAAAAGTTGCACATGAACTCGAGATTAGTTGGCATGGTAATAAAAATAACGAACAACTAGCTAAGGAATACTCAAATTTAAGGTAAAAGATTCTTTTTAGTATTAAGTTGCATACCTTCAACCTATGACACCCTTTTGGCAAAAACACAAGTATTATAACTGAGATAAGCATAGTAGGGTTTAAAGATAGTCAAAATGGGAGAGGGAAAGTATAGAAAAGGGCATCAAGTTTGGGAAAAACCAAGCCCCAACAACATCCTCTTCACTTTAACCTACATTGCCAACATAGTTAGTCTCGATCTAGCTTCCAAAAGTCAGGTGGACATAGTAGTATGATGTTTGACTCCTACAATTTTCAACTACCATGAGGGATTAGTCATCAACTTGAATGATGAGTTGACTAAATGCAAAGTAGGGAAGAATAACATATTTGGATATGGTAGGACCATAGTATTTTTTTCTTTGAGAGGCTATTGATACTACAACCATAGGTTTTTCCAGTGTCGATAGAGAGATTAGACTCATTGATGGAAAAGTGGAATGAATTGCTATGAAGGTTAAGGGGAAGAACAATCATCTAACAATATGATGAGGATTATTTTATATGGTCAGAAATGAAATATATATAGATTGATGATTATGCATATGCAGGGGTAGACCTATACCATGATCCTAACCTAATTTTGCCTCCCGGTGAGTAGTAAAGTCCATCGGGTAAGTGAAAATTGTGTTTTAAAGTATTTTTTTTTTAATGGTATAGAGTGCTAATAATTAAAATGCATGGGTGACATAGATGTCACATCACAGAGACCCAAGGGTGAAAGTCCTTATGATTGATGAGGAGCATCAAGATCAGTGAGTTATAGGTGGCACAGGAGGAGACAGACAAGGAATAAGACTCATACTGAAATGAGTTAAGGCAAGTGTAGAAAAATTTGCAGGGGTTGACAATGGGAGTATTAGTGACCCAAGTGGATGAGGTTTTGAAACACATGTAGTATCATACCATTGGTTCATCTAGAAATATGGGATGGCTTATTTACTGAGTGTCTAGGATGTTAGTGTTTTACTGGGCATAATGTGACTTTGATGATGAGTAGTGTTAGGATTCCACTATGTACTCCCCTTGGGGGATTTTGTGTATGGAGACAAGTGCTGTTGTAATTAACTTATGGGCCTAGGCTTATGAGCCCAATTTTTGACATTATACCATTTTTTTATATTATGATGACGTATGCAAACTATTTTCTACATATATACCCATGACTTTTATTCTTTTTCTCATGGATGTGTAAATGATATACAATGGGTCCCATGTTTGTATGTATATGCATGTTTATTTATCTTAATTATAAATGTGGAAGGTGCCATTCCAACACATAGTTAGTCAACGAATCAACCAATGTATTATAATTCTTAGGCACATGTTGATAAATGATGTAATCGAATGAGTATTCAATAAGGTGTACCCTTAATAAATGAAAAAATAACATAGGATTCCAAACATGGTAGATATGCTTTAGCTATGCTACCACAATCTAAGAATCCATATAAACCACCAGCTAATGAACACCTAGATTTATAGCCTTGGTTAAGAGTTCAATGATGGCATTATATTTCACAACATTGTTGGTGGCAAGGCCACGAAAGATGCCCCCCTAAACTCAGTGTCACGCGGAATGAGTCGATATTGCAGACAAGATAGACCTTCCTAGAATCTAAAGAAGACCTAATGATAAGCAAACCAACCAGACACTATCTTTCTCTAAATGTGCTTTTATAAATAATGGCAAACAAGTGTGTTTAAGGCCTACCTTATGTCCAATGCAAGTTTGGGGATGCCTTCACTCCTTTGATCCAAGTAAGTTCCTTTGTCGTGAACCTGCAAACACAAACAAGGCAAACAATTAAATAGCACCTGAATAAGCAATATTATAAAACATATTTAACATGAAATTCAAGGAGTCCACGAAACAAATAACATGAGATACTTGTCGAGAAAAATGAGCCTGATTGTATTAATTCAAAATAACAAGAACCTTACAACCTTTGCCTTGATGATGTACAAGCTCCTCCCAGGGTCCAACAAGAAGTCTCCTTTACTTTGACAAGCTTCACTCACTCCCCAATGAAGCCAAAAAGGTATGTGATCTCTCCTCTTAAGCTCAAATAGGAAGTCTTGATTTCACCAGCATTTACCCTAAAAAATATTCAACTTCTAACCTCCCTAGCCACTAAACCAATGCCTCAATTTATAGTGCAATGGAGGGCAGTTACTAGGTCCTCCTTCAAAGGGATAGAATCCTCCTTTAAAGGGATAGCTCCTCC
Organism: Pinus taeda; assembly: GCA_000404065.3. NCBI lineage: Eukaryota > Viridiplantae > Streptophyta > Pinopsida > Pinales > Pinaceae > Pinus > Pinus taeda. The sequence goes on from APFE030424792.1 coordinate 68,512, forward strand.
TAACAAGGGATTAGCTCCTCTTTTGGGATGCATGAACCACTTTGGAGCGAACAATCCACGTCAAAATTCCTTCTAGAAACATCTAGAATTAACCCAAAGTGAGTTTCTTAAGATAAAAATTGCGCCTTTTGACTTTCACAGGGGTACGCACCCTCCCCTTTACATACAGAGCGTATAAGTGCGCAGGTACTCTGAACAAAAAGTGCGGGCCCGCAGGCAAAAGTGAGAGAAGGTGCGGAACCAGAGTTATATTGCTTTTTTGATGTATTTCTCTCATTTCCAAAGCTTGTTTTGAAGAGCTGAGGTCTGAGACTTGCTTAGGAGGCTGGTATAAGTGATGATAGACCCATACCGACTGCAAATAATCAAGGTGACGATATTTTTGTGTAACAGATTGCCCCCTAAAGTGCGAAGTTTGTAGTAGATGAGGATTTCATTTATCATTTAGGAAGAGTGAAGTACTTTATCATTTTGAGGATCATCTTGTGGAGAGCCCAGTTGGAACCTGTAAAAACATTCAATGCAAAATATATATATGAGATTATATCATCGTTGAGCTAGGCATTCCCATAGTCAGATAAAAACTAACTAAGAGACTGAAAACTGACTAGAAGACTAACTACTGCTCTGATATAGGAATGATCTTGTAACACATCATAAGTACAGACACATGTGGACATAGTATGGACGTAGCCATCTGTTTATGAATAGTCCATAGTATAATGAATACAAAATTTCTCGCAGTCTGGATGGTGGAAACTAGATCCAGGGTCTTCATTTCTACTTCCCTAAACAGTACGATTCTCTCCATGCGAATGAATGTGTCGAAGTTGAACATGGTAGAAACCACTTGATTACTAGTCAATGATGTAAACTGTTAACAAGCGTGAGAGAAACCACCAATAATGACAATGGATATCAAAGTACTCAGTACAATCCATGAGATGTGATAAGATGTGTTGATGTCGAACATGTCACGGAATCCTTTGATCGAAAGTCGATGATGTAAACTGTCGTCAAAGGCGAGAAACCTGCCATTGAGGCATTCAGATCTCAAGGTACTGACGATTCCTAGATCATCTTTCTAGATAATGAGTTGAAGTCAATAGAAAGCGATCCGTCATAGGCAAGCCCACAACACGAAATCAGAGATCAAGCTGAAGAAATTTAGTTGCAAGGACTAATTCAGGGATGGTCAAGATGGATGACAGACATTTTGCAGGTGAATGGCTTATTTGCATTGACCTCTTGAACACATAACGACACGACAGATGGTTTGGTGACAATTGACCCAAAGTTAATACCCAGAAACCGGCTAAAGACTTTCAATATGGTTTGATCAACTGTTAGATAAAAGATTTCCCAACCCAGGTGAACGAAAGTGTCGTGTTCAAGAGTGGTTATAAAGTATGACAAACAGACTCACTTTTCTCTCTTTTCCCCCACCATTTCTGGCAAGTACCTCTTTATTTTTTACAAGCTTGAGGAGGATAACATATGCTTGATTATAAGCTCACCCTTTGGGTGAGTCCAACTTAGTTTAAACTCGAACCCTAAGAAGGAGTGGTCCGTTCCTGTTTGTAATTGAACAGGTCCTTTACTGTCGAAATTTAACGAGTCTAGTATAGGATAAACTCGGAGTTTTTCATTTTTAGAGAGTCTGAAAAAACTTCAGAAGACTCCAGGGTTGATGTTTTCGTAAATTTGTGTCTCCCAAGCCCGAAAAAGTATAAAATAATACTTGAGAGAACTGCTTGATCTTTTACAACCAAGGAGTACTTTTCGTTATTAGTGTCTTTGATCTGAAAAAGTAAAAAAGCAATCAAGGACACGTCATTTTATAACCAATATCGAATTTGAAACGAAAAAAATTCGGCAATCTTTTTATGTTTTTACGATCGGAAAAGAGCTGTAAATGGATCGTCTTTTAATTCCATTTTAACGAGCTTAAAAGAAAAAACTCGGCAATCTTTTCATTTCTTAGGAGTCAGAAAAGAGCTTAAAGGTGACTCTAGCTGAAAATGATAGATTTCGTCTGAATAATCCTGTTATCTTGCACAAAAACACAAACATTAGTCATACCTGTTTGAAAGAGATAAAAATGTTGCAAGAATACCTTTTCAAAGTGAAACATAAACAAATTTGCAATTTATTTACTCAAAAAACTTATAAAAAAGGGGCTTTTACCATTCATTTTTACCATTTGTGATTTGGGTGAGAAAATAGTGCTTTTGCTCTGAAAACTTCCAGTGAAGATTGCGGAAAATCCAACCGTCAGAACCAAACGTCGTCTTCTCTAGGTAATCCACATCATCCTCCTCTTCATTTTTAACTGTTTCATTTTTCATTTTAGTCCTTCATTTCATTTTTTGGGAGGGTTTTTAGGCAAAAAACCTGCGCTCGGCGTATGCAGGCTCACCACTGCGAACTTGCGGACTCCGACTTTTTCTCCATTGGGAAAAAGCTCGGGGTCCGCACCTTCCATGTAGACAAAGTGCAGTCCCACACACTGTGTCTAACATGTAGGGTGCGGGCCCCGCCGCGAGGGTTTTTAACCCAAAAATCCTTAAAAATGGACCAATGAAAAGTTTTTCTAGCCTTCTAATTTATCCTTATACTTGATGTAGGTAGTAAATCATGATAGATTGGCGTGAACGAGAGCACGAGAACGTGGATGCTACCGCATGGAATCATCAGCCTTCACTTGATGCTTTGAGGGCATGCGGCTTGTAAAAATACTGGGCCATTCCTGGCATGAGGGCTTAGGTGGATTTCTTACTGTGGATGGTTGACAGATGGAGCGTTCAGGACCAGTGTTTCTTTATTGGCAGCCACCAACTCGAAATCGAGCTGACGGATATATATTTCTTGACTGGTTTGCCTAAGGGAGGCGTTGACTTGACTCTTTTCGGGACTAGGGCAAGTGGCCAGTCTGTCGATAGCCTCCGGTTAGATTACTCCAACCACCAGACTAGAGACAAAGGGATAGACATAAAGACCATATCCCGTCCTGAGCTTATGGTGATTTCATTCACTGTTACTAGAATTTGCGGAGCTACCGCATTACATGTTGCCACCGCATCCCAGATGCGTATGGAAGTTGATTGCTTTCAGGGCACCATCTTCAACTGGTGTAATGCTATGATGGCCAATGTGAAGGGCCAATTGACCAGGGCCAAGAACAGACGACTTAAGACTTTTGGTTATGGGGCTTTAGTCATGAGTTTTGGCCTGGAGAGGATTCTTATGCTTATCCCGCAGCACCTTACAGTCGGAGCTGGGATTCCCCGAGAACCCAAACTGATGCGATGGGTCGCAATCATGTCCCATCATCCTGACGAGGGGACCGAGGTCGTTCGGTTCAAACCTGAGTATTTCCAATGGTTGGAGAACCAGTTTTTTTCTATTCAGGACTTCCCTTATGCTGGGGTTGATTTTCGTGGAGACCCAGACATGGCTCTTCCTCCAGGAGAGCAGTGGGATGACTAAGGTAAAATCATTTTCAACATTTTCCTAATGTTAATTTTTTTTTTTTTTATATCGTCTTAAAACTGATAGTAATAATTTCAAAATGCAGATTTGGGTCCACAATGACCAGCTGCTCTCCGGCCTTTCGAGAGAAAACAACCAGTTGCACCGGCTCCATCCCCATAGGATGAATCAGCAGAGACTTTGGCCGAGTTGGAGAGCCATCTAGAGCACCTGACAGGGGACATTCCTGACACCAGCATAGATGACATCCCTCGTCGACTTCAGCGTTATGTGATTGGGGTCCCCGGACCTTTTAGGAGGTCCCTTTGTAAGGTGGCCCGTGCAGTGGTTTCGTATCGAGATCATCACCAGTGATGGGATGATCGCTTATTGTAGTCACACATGACATTTTGCTTTTTGTACCTATCATTTTTGTCGATCATAAGATGCTTTTCAACCTATGATCGAGGATGATGTATTTTTTGACACACTCCTATATATATGATATCGTTATTACTAGCTTGTCTTGTTAAACATGTTATGGAATGTTTTTAAATTTACCTGTATGATTATTGCACATGTCTACTTAACATTTGAGAAGCAATTACATCTGCTAATGTATTTAAAGATCTTGGAATATGCTGATATTCAATATAGTCAAATTCACGTTCCAAGAGATGCACTCTCAAAAATAATCTTAATAAAACTGGATTTCTAATAGCATATACTCTATTAAGCTGTAATACAACGAGTTCAGAATCTAACCTCACTATCAAACTCCGAATTCCAAATGAAATAGATTAAGATAATAACTCAACCACTACACTATAATCTGCAATGTTGTTCATTGTTTGACCGAGGCTTACCCCATGCATAGATACCAACTCGTTAGAGGGCGAAGAGATAACCCAAGCTGCAGAAGAAATATTCCATGTACTACGACAAGTGCCATCAGCGAAACCAATATATGTTTGGAGAGGCGTCGACATCTGCGACATCAAACGTAAAACCAAGGTAAGCAAGAGTAACGACAGAAAACTCAATCTCTAAGCTAAGCACACTTTAATCTAAAAACACACCAGCTAGAAGAAAAACTAACCTAACTAAAAAATCTTCACACTTGTTTTAAGCATAATACCTCTTCAGGTAAAGACCATTTATGGGTTTACCTAAAGAGACCTCGTCAACGTCAACCAATTCATAGGCCCCTTTCGCTAGTTTTCGCTTGACAACAAAAGGACCATGCCACATAGGCACGAATTTTCTAGCGCCTAATTTATCATTTTCTTGATAGTACAAAAGGACTAGATCTCCATCCGAAAAATTTTGAGGGGTCACATTTCGATGATACTGAGCTTTAATATGTTTGGCATGAGATTTTATTGCTAATGCAGCATCACGGTGATTCTCATCTAGCTAAGCTATGTATAATAAACGTCTTTCCTCTCCGGAAGTAGCTGGAAGTAATTCGATGGCCATTCGCAATGACAGGATTTCGCACTCAATAGATAACACAACTTCCAAACCATAAACTAGTTGGAAAGGAGTGAACCTTGTTGATGTTTTGACTGAGGTTTGATACGCCCATAGCGTTGAAAATAGCATGTTATGCCAATTCAACCGATGAATCCCAATGATTCGTCGGATCATGATGACTAAAACTTTGTTGATGGCTTCAACCAGGCCATTATCTTGTGGATAGTAAGGAGTTGAACTGTCGTGACGCAAGCCAAGCTGGTCTGTAAGTTTTGTCATCATAACGTTTCAAAAATGACGCCCATGGTCAGTGATAATCACTTGTGGAACACCAAACCTAGCAATTATATGATTGAATACGAAAATTGCAGTTGTTTTTCCATCTGCCTGAAATGTATGCATCGCCTCGGCCCACTTAGTAAAATAATCTACCGCAAGGATAATATAAGCATGCCCCCCGGCTGAGTGAGGGTTACATGTAATAAAATCGATACCCCATTTGGCAAAAGGACCAACAACAATCATAGGGTGAAGAGGAGTAGGTGGAGCGCAAATCTTTCGATCAAAAATTTGGCAATTGTGGCATTTTCGGACCGCAATAATACAATCTTTAAACAAAGATGGCCAGAAATAGCCAGCGCGCAATATCTTTTGGGCAGTGGCATACCCAGGCATATGAACGCCACACGCTCCAGAGTGACAGTCATTTAAAACCCTTTCGGCTTCCTCATGAGTCAAACAACGTCGGAAAATAGAGTCCGCCCCACGACGATATATAGTATCTCCAATAATTTTGAATTGTTGGGATTGGAATCGGATTTTTCGACGGTCGGATCGTGAAATGTTTGGCTGAAAGGTTTGGGTTTGGAGATAAGTGATTATATATCCATACCACGGATATAAAGTGCTGATCAGAAAGGATTCTTCCGCAATGGGCTCCTCCGCCACAGTTTCTGTATCAACACGCAGGAAGTCACACATTAGTTCCACAAAAACTAAAGATTTCTTTGACTTGGAATTTTCAAATTCCAAGTCAAACTCCTGCAAGATGACAATCCATTTGGAGTACTTGCCACACAGCAATTTCTTGGTCAAAATATAGATCATAGGGTTGCAATCAGAAATGATCATAGTTTTGCGTAGTAAAATGTAATGACGAAAACGTTGGACAGCTTGAACAGCTGCCAATGCCAATTTCTCCACATGTGAGTATTTTAGCTCAGTTGGATTTAACGTTCGACTAAGGCAATATATCACATGTTCCATACCGAATTCATCTTCCTGAACTAACACTATTCCAAAGGTGGAATAGGAAGTGGCGAGATACAAGAAGTAGTCCTTGTTGTAGTTGGGAGGATGCAATAGTGGTGCATGGGTCAACGCATGTTTTAGCGCATCAAAAGATTTCTCAGCGATCTCGTCCCAAAAGAATGAAGTATTTTGTTTCAACAACCGTGTAAAACCCTTTGTGATCTCGGCATAGTTAGGGATAAATCAACGTAAAAAATTTTCTTTCCCTTGCAAACTTTGGAGTTGGCGAACACTCAAAGGAGGAGGCAATTTGATGATAGCTTCGACCTTCGAAGGATCGACGCGAATGCCGGCTTTTGAAACTACAAATCCCAGCAATTGTCCTGTTTCAATGCAAAACACACACTTGTGGGGATTCATCCGAATTCAATAATGCCTACACCTCATAAAGAGTGCTCGTAAATGGACGAGGTGATCAGCTCGATGTAATGAATGAGCAGGCAAGTCATCGAGATAGGGTTGCACAATGTGCTTTATATCATGAAAAGCGTAAGACATGGCCTGTTGAAAAGTTGTGCCGGCATTCTTAAGGCCAAAAGGTAATTTGCAATAAGCAAATGTCCCCCACGGACAAATGAATTCCATTTTTGGTTGATCGGCAGGCAGAATATTGATTTGATTGTATCCAGAAAAGCCATCCTTAAAGGAGAAAATTTCACTACCGGCACAATCATCAATTATTTGATCGAAATAGGGAGTAGGGTAATTGTCCTTTGGACATGCTCGATTAATGTCCCTATAGTCGATACATATTCTTATTGTCCCTTGCTTTTTGTTCATGGGAACAATATTCAATACCCAATCCGTTAACGGGATTGGATAAATGAAACCTGATTTCAATAAATTTTCAACTTCTGCTTTAATTGTAGCAGCTTTTCTTGGGTGAATCTGACACAGATGTTGTCGAACGGGTTTAGCGTCTGGGTAGGCTTCAATTTCATGAACTACGATTGCTGGGTCAACTCCTGGCATTTCCTCATAGGACCAGGCAAACACGTCACGGAATTCTTGAAATAGGGCCTTGTATGTTTTAATTTCATCTGTCGTACAACAGGCACCTATATGAACATTTTCAACAATTCCAGGCTTAACTGAAATGTCAAGGGAAATAGTTCGAGAAATATTTCGCAAGTTTAACTTGGAATCGGGATGTTTCAATGGATTCTAAGCGTCCTTAACATAGTTAGTTGTAAAGATTGATGAAAAATCGTTTTCAAAATGATCGCTCTCGGGTAAAAACAAAGATCTGTGATGTAGATCTTCCCATGGTAATTCATCGACACATAGGATTTCATGAATTTGCTCATCTGATTGAACAAGTTTGGAAAACGTTCTTAATTCTGAGTTTGATGTTGAAAATGACTCTTCATGGACCTCGTTCATTAAGTCAATTTGGGTTGATGTTGGGTCGGAAAACGACTGCACGGTCTGATATGCAAGTTCATACGGACTCAAAGGCATAAGAGTACCAAATGAGTCTATCGCAGTTTCAGAAGGTATGATCCAAGGATCATCATTAACAACGGTTCCTGATGAAATAATATGAATGGTTGCAGTAGAAGACGATGCGTTGATAGGAGGGAAAGGAAAAGTGCCCAGTAAACCGGAATCTTTAACTAACCCTACACCAACATCCTTATAAGGGATCGTCGCTTTACCAACATGCTGAATACTCTCAGCAGAGGCTGGGTCGGATGAAAAGTATGACAACTGGTCTATTGTTACGATCTTTCCATTATGAGGGAACTTTATAAGCCGAAAGACCGATGAGACAACAGTTGTCATATCGTAAGACCAACTACGACCCAAGAGAAGGTTGTAATCTAGAGGGGCATCAACCACCTCCACATCTAGATTAATGGTTTTACCTTCAAGCCCTATAGGTAGATCCTGTAAAATGCCGAAAGGATGAAACCCACGGCCATCAAAGGCCTTAAGAATTGTCGGGGATTGATTTAATGAAGGAGAACCAAGAGATCTCCAACACTGTATTGACATAATGCACGTGGAAGCTCCCTCATCAATCACAGTCCTATGAACAGGTTTGTTTTTGACTATCACTGGAATTTGGATAGCCATTTGATGAGGTAGACGCGGTGCACTATTTTCTAGATCGAAGATTATAAGGTTCGGGTCCTGAGCGTCAACAACTCTTATAGCCGACAAAAGTAATTTGCGTTGTGGTGGACATGATTGCAGCACTTCCAAAGCTGACATTGCTGAGGGTGAAACAGCTAAGTCCTCAACAATGTTATAGTTCTGAGCTGCTCTCACATATGGATTGAAAGCAGACTTTCGAAGTATACCCTTGGTAGGCAGTTTATTACTAAGTCCGGGTTAGGTTTCCCGATCTGTAGTGGATCGGAACCGGGAGCTGAGGTTGATGGATTTGAATGAGAAGATTCTGCTTCTTTACCATCAATAGGACTTTTACTGCCATAATCTTGTCATCGAGTCGCAATCCTTACATGAGACATCATCAATATGGGTTCTTCATTGGCACTGGAGGATGAACCTATCATCTTACTATCTTGAGCTGGAAAAGGATCCTTCAAGACAGCAAGCGTTTGGGAACCTTTGACAATTTTTGCAACTTCTGCCCAATGAGGGCAGTCTCTTGTATAATGGTCTTCATCGCAGATGAGACACGGATAACGAGGTTTGCGTTTTTCATTAGTGGGTTCCGCTTTTTTGGGTTTCTCTTTTGAATTTTTCTCTTTATTCTTCTTCTTCCCTTTCTTCTTACCACCAGTTTTTGATTTAGCTATAGATGACTCTACAACGTGAATATCGGCAGAAAGTTCCATGGAAGACTCTCCTGTCGAGGAATCTGGCAAGGTTATTATAGGAGAAGAATTCTTAGAAGAATTCTTCTTACTTTTGGTATTTACCGTACCAATCATACCATCAGTAGCATGAGACTCTGAAGGAGCAGCAGTGATTTGATTTTGTTTGGGTAGGTCGGGGGTCTTCTCGTGTAACGTACCTGACTGAGTGTAAACTAAGTCAATGTACTGTGCTTGAGCAATGACTTGCTCTTCAGTAACTACTCCGGCTTTAGCTACATCTTCAGTGATCTTGGGTAGTAAGGATATTACAAACCATTCAGTTAAGATCTAATCCGGAATATAAACTTTCACTAAACGTCGTCGACGTCTCCATTCATGGATATGATCTGAAATGTAAGTGGACGTCGACTGCTTTAACAAATTTAATAGCTTCGTGCCATTGTCATATCTGACTGGCAACTAAAAATGAGTTAAAAATGAGGTAGCTAACTGACTAAAGTTATAAAAATTGGCTCGCGGTAATTTGATATACCATTTGGTCACAAGACCAATTAGAGTGCATTGAAAAAGACGTAAATGAATAGAATCATCTGAAATGGAGTTAGACGCACACCAGAGGTGATAAGTCATCACATGGTTCGACGGGTCCTCTCCTGGCTTACCTTCGATTTAGGGAAATTTCATGGGCAATTATGCGGCATGGCGGCCAATAAACGGGACATTAGTTAATGGATCTTTCGTAAGGCGCATTCAAGTCAGGAAAGTCCAAAGTTGCGATAAATGGTAACTGACGATTAGGGTCCCTAAAACTTGAGGTCTGCAGACCAGCCCCAGGAGGAGGATATCCAGGATAACTAGGAATGGGAATCACATTCGGGATATTTTGACCTCCTGGAAAACCAGGATTAACTGGACCATACTGGGGTTGCTGAGGTTGTTGATATGTATAACTAGGGTACGGTTGATACTGATAGGTTGGTTGCTGCGCAGCAGGACCGTATTGGTACTGTCCTTGGTACGGAGGTTGATTAAATTGAAGTTGAGAAGTGAAAACCGTACTTCCTATAGGCATCTGAACCGAAGTCTGGACCGTAGATCCAGACGGAGGTAAAGATGTCTGAGGAGTAGATACAGGAACAGTAGAAATCGGAGCTGCCGATACTCCAGAAGAAGGTGGGGTGGATGGAATAGATTTTGCAGTAGTTGCAACAGACGTTTGAGGCAGAGTACGAGGTGTACTAGGCCCAGACTGAGAAACTACAGAAGGTGCAGAAGTTTGAACAGTAGACTGGACGGGTTGCTGAGATGGACCAGCAACCAAGGGCTGTCCAAGTTGAGATGATGACTGCACATTCGGTTGTAAGACCTGCTAAGATTGAGATGGATCCCACACTAAATTTGTTCCGGGGTATGGACCTTGAGGATATTGAGGACCATAATTGGGTTGAGGGTAGGGTTGATAATATGATTGACCAGAAGGCGGTTGGTAACCTTGAGATGGGTACTGACCTTGGGGTTGGTAACCTTGAGGCACGTACTGATACTGGGGTTGACCTTAAGGTACATATTGATATTGAGGTTGATTTTGGGGTGCATATTGATACTGAGGTTGACCTTCGGGTACATACTGATACTGAGGTTGACCTTGGGGTACATATTGAGTCTGGGGTTGACCTTGAGGAACGTACTGTCCCATAGGTATGTACTGTCCTTGAGGTTGTCCCCCAGGCGCAAACTGAGTACCTTGAGGTTTCCCCCAGGCATATACTGGGTACCCTGAGGTTACCCCCCAGGCACATACTGAGTACCTTGAGGTTGCCCCCCAGGCGGTAACTGGCCACCTTGAGGTTGAGAACCTGACATCATTAGAATATATTCTACACTCAACGGTTTAGTACCACTACTTCCAGTTAAGAACTTTTGTTCGATAGGTTGAGGAGATGCTCCCGAAAAACTACCAGAGATGGACTGATACCCAGCGGGAACAGAAGGACCGCCGTACAAATAGGCTTCCGGAGATTGAGAAAACATGGATGACGAACTAGACATATTCAACGCAAGATAGCGATCTCTAGGTGCAGGGTGATAAAAAATGTGAGGTGGTGAAAAACTTAGTCCCGGATTTTCCAAAAGATTGGTTAGCAAACGGTACCAAGCAGTGCTCCTAGGTGGACTGTAAAAAATCGATTCATGCTCCCTAATTTCTAAGATAGGTCGATCGTCTGGCAAAGGAAAGCTTTCTTCGAAGTCCGAAATAGCAAGCTCTTCAATTGCTATGAGTCCAAAAGGAAGATCTTGGATAATTATGGTTTCTACCCTAGGAGAACTAGGACCACTAGGAGTCGGAGAAACAAACTCTGATACGGGAGTAGCAGCAATTTCAGATTCAGGTTCAAATACTTCAGGTTCTTCACCTATATCACTAGTAGATGCAATACTACCAGTAACTTCTGAAATTACTAACGGTTGAGAATCGGAATATACTACCAAAGAAGGTTCTCCTTCTTCAGGTGACCCACTTCTACCACCACTAGGAGATGCGAGGACTTTCAAGCCTTCAAGCTGGCTTGGTATGTCTTCAGGAGGTTGACCCCGAAGTCTACGGGATGTCCTCAGTAACTCAGCCACGTTAACAAACTCAGGGGACTGGCCCCGAAGTCCACAGGAATGCCTCGGTAATTCAGCAATAGTTAAATACTTTTAACTACTTCACACACAAACAAAGTAAAATATCAATGAAAACCACCTAAAGTCTCTAAAGAACCAAACAAATTGAATCACACGCCTAAAGAATCTAGGAGATCAAACACACACAAACAGTAACTTTCCAGACCAAAAAAACTAGTTGGTGATGAAATCCAACGTCGCAGAGTTCGATACAGAAATAGCGGTTAGAACAGTTACCTCGACAACCTGCTTAATGAATAGACTGGCACAATTTTCTCCACTTAACCGTCTCGAGTGAAGAGAACCCCCCAGAAAATCCAAGTGAGTCTAGTCGACGTCTACTCCAGGTACAGTGGGATCTTCCTGCCACCGTCACGTTAGGAAGAATCCTAGAGAATATGGTCACTAAGGTTACCAACAAAAACAAATATACCTGGGGGAACAGTCTACGATCTGATACGCACGCAAGGGCAGAGTAGCAAGCTCAATCCCCTTGAAGGCTCCTCGACATAATCCAAGGTTTACCAACAAGTGACCCCAGGCTCCTCAACAATGGTTAATCCGAGGTTTACCATTTGTAATACGTTAATATCTGGCGTCGTTCCCAATGAGGAAGGATTGATTCCCACACTGGTTCAGACACGATCTCGTGTTTCTCTTTTAAGAGGAGCTTTCCCACAGCATAGATGCAACAATTGGATTTCTCTCCTATTGCAAGATACAACTACTTGTTTGTTTTACTATCTTGGAGAGTTAATTACTCCCTACTCCAAGATACTAGCCTAAGCTATGTTGGTGTATTAGAGCCCTAGAAACAAAAAATTTTCTAGATTTATTTTATTTTAAGCGTGATTTTTATTGGCTTTTGATTAAGTCAAGAGGTGATGGAGATGAAACTTGTGGTGTAAAGGCTCGACTCAAAATCACTAAAAAAATGCACTTAAGATGATTAAGCAATCTTTTCTCTTCAATGAATTTCTAGCTAGGAAAGAGTTGGAAAATGCAAATACTTGTAAACAAAAATCTTTCTTAACAAACAAATCAAAAGAAGAGTATTCGTTCCAATGCACTCAAAATGAGACAACTAGTTATTTTCACAAGAATTTCCTTTTTCATTCAAACACTCAAATGCTACCAAAACAAACTTTTTTCAAAAGAGACTTTTTATATTTTATAAAACATTGAAAACTATAACTAAAGCAAATCTTGAGAAAACTATGAATAAAGCAAACTTAAGATCTACAAACTATGAAAATCTATTTGAAGTAAAAGCTCACAAAATGTCTTTTCGAGGATGTTTTACATGGCTATAAGAAAACCAAGGACCAATTTGTCCAGAATCACAAATAATTCAAGAACAACCAATTTTGTTCTCTTTTTGAAAATGAAAATCCAAACTTTCAATCACAAGATTTTTGAAGTTTTGTAAAGAGAAAACTCAAAGCGGATTCTTCAACAAGGGGAGATTTCATAAATGGTCAAACTCATAAGAAGGCTGGTAGACACTAAGGTGATCTGAAGTCCCTACA